>JAJKFI010000098.1:3268504-3284349 GCA_029204185.1 Lerista edwardsae
CCGGGTCGGCATCACGATATCGGGCAGAATTCCCCTCATGACTTTGCCGCCCTGGCATGGACACCGAGAGTTGACTGCCTGATCTTTTATCTTTCCCCGCACCTCTCCGGCCACTAGGAGGGACAACCTCGCGTTTGTCCCACCTCCGCCATACCAACCAAAATTGCTCGCAGTCCCTGTTGCAAATCCTGGAGGAAAATATCATTCCCGGACGGCGAAAGGTGGATCCCGTCTCCCCGGTACAGGCTGGGCAAAGAATAGACAATGCCCGGATGCTGAATAACAGGACCCTCCGAGCAAACCACCACCCTCCCCAGGTAATCGTTTACCCTCTTTCTGGCCACATCAATCCGGCGGACACTCCTGGCTCCTCGCCAGACGCGCCTCGGCAGGAGGTTGGACCAGAGGACTCTCACACCTGGAAACCAGGTCCTCAAGGTTGCAAAATCGCTATGGGCCTGGACACGCAGCGAGATGGTCGTTCGCTGCCCCAGGTCGTTTTTGCCTAAATGGATCAAGATCACCTGGGGAGGAGGTTGCCCGGTTTGCTTCTCATGGATGAGAGGTAGCAGCTGATTCCAAAGCATGCCTCTCTTCGCCATCCACTCTATCCGTGCCAGGGAGCCCAACCCTAGCTGTGTGCCGAAATTGGTGGCCGCTGCCCTCTTCATGGCCCAAAAAACTATGGAGTGGCTGCAGATGATTACTCGAACAGGGCCAACCTGCCAAGACAAATGAGATAGTAACTATCCAACATTACACACGTGAAATAACTCAAGCCCCCCGCAGGGGCTCTGAAACACAACCAGGGCACACTGGCCCTCCGAATGGCAACTGCCACAGGCGACTCCCGCAGGGGAGCCAACTGCAGGTCTTCCCTGCTGCCTACCGGCCAACAGCCAAGGCGCACGGCCTTCCGACCCCCGGGCTATCAGCGCACATACGACCTGAACGCCCCTGATCTCCACCGACCTATCCGCATGATAGTCGTGGCAGGGAGGCCCATGTTCGCGGCAGCTGATGCCGCCCCAATCCGAAAAGAGTGTAGCCCGAACTGCTCACTGTGTAGCCCCAATTGGTTCAGCGCCTTCTTAAAAATGGCTCCAAATTGGTAAAGAGTAAGAGGGGTACCATCCAGGTGGCGAAATAGCGGACCATCCCCGGCTGGGGCGCCCTGGAGGAATTGACGCATGGCCTCCACCGGGCAAGTTTCGTAAGAAGGCGCGCTGCGTAAGTGTACCCAGTGACCTCTGCCCCGTTTCTCAGTCTTTGACCGACGGAGGAACAGATCTAAACTGTCAGGCCCTAACCTGAGGTCCCCCCACCGGAGAGCCTTGTCCGAGAAACGGCCTGACCTGGCTAAAACTTCAGAGGGGCGGAAGGCGCCAAAAAAGAAAACCAAACAGGTGGCTTTAAAAAGCTGGAACTCGAACCTCGACGAAAAAAGCGACTGAAATGCTCTTACTAAACTATGTAACATGGCCAAAGTGATCGGCCGCCTGTCATCAGGTGGCGTTGGGAGCTCCCTCCGGAACCCTTCCAGCATACGACGGACGCGGAAATCTGCAGCAGCGTCCGGGAAACCTAGGCATTTAGATTGGAAGGACAGAGCCGCCAGGAAGGCGGACATGGATCTCACGGCCAAGCTCTGGTCTCGGAGATCAAGGAGAAACTGCATTATATGCTCAACCGGGATGGGCCAGGAAAGAGGGAGCCCCGAGGCTGCTCGGAAAGAAGAAAATGCTGCTATCTTACTGGCGTAACTGGCCTGGGATGAAGGAGCTAGAGAGGCCCACATAGCCCGCTGTGCCCTGAAGAGCCAAGGCTCCACAGCCACGACGGAAAGGGCTCCGGCTCCGCCTGCGCGTTGGGGGCCAAGTGCCGAAATCGCTCCTCCTGCAAGCGAGAGAGGGCATCGGCTATGTTGTTTTGGACCCCCGGAACGTGCTGGGCCACGAATTGCATGTTGTTTCGTAAGCATTGCAATACAAAGGTCCGGACCAGAGTCATGACCCTGGGGGATTTTGATGTCTGATGATTAATTATCGTGACAACCGCTAGGTTGTCACACCAAAATCTCACGGACGCATTGCAAAATTCGTGAGCCCAGATGAACACGGCTACTACAATTGGGAAGAGCTCTAGGAAGGTTAAATCCCTTGTCAAGCCTTCTTCGTGCCATAGCTCCGGCCAAGGGGCGGCACACCACCGGCCCCTGAAGTAAATGCCGAAGCCCAGCCCGCCCGCAGCGTCAGAGCTCACCTGCATCTCAGCCTCGATTAGCCGTAGGTCGCGCCAGAAAGAAATTCCGTTGAAATGCGCGAGGAAGGAGAGCCACAGCTCAAGATCCGCACGCATCTCGCTGGTGACCCTGATCCTATGGCCCGGCCTCTTAGCACCCGCCATGGCGTCACACAGGCGCCTCAAAAAGGCCCGACCTGGTGCTACCACGCGGCAGGCGAAATTGAGGTGCCCAACAAGAACTTGCAAGTCCCTCAGAGTGACTTTACGGGCAGATATAGTTAACCTTAAGAGGGCCACCGCTTTGTCTAGCTTGGCCTGTGGCAACCGACTCTGCTCTGCAATGGAATCCAGCTCAACACCCAAGAAAGTTAGACGAGTAGCTGGACCCTCGGTTTTTTCCTGCGCTAGGGGGACTCCTAGGGTGGTGCATAACTGCTCAAAGGCCCCGAGCAGCTGCCCGCAAGCGCCGCTGCCACGGGGGCCTGCAAATAAGAAGTCATCCAGGTAGTGCGCTACATGCGCGCTACCCGTCAGGTGACACACGCCCCATTGCAGAAAAGAACTGAATTTTTCAAAATGCGAGCAGGATACCGACAATCCCATAGGCATGGAACGATCGATATAGATGCCGCCCTCGAACTGGAAGCCCAGGTGACAAAAGTCATCCGGGTGGATTGGCAGAAGGCGGAAGGCCGATTGAATATCGGCCTTCGCCATCTGCGCCCCAGGACCGCAGCTCCAAACCATGGCTACGGCCTGGTCCAGTGAAGAGTACCTAACAGAGGCCAGATGCTGAGGTATTTTGTCATTAACCGACTCCCCTTCCGGGTAGGACAGGTGATGAATCAGTCGGTATTCCCCCGGGGTCTTCTTCGGGACAACCCCCAACGGGGAAATTTGCAAGTTCTTGATGGGCGAGGTGAGAAAGGGGCCTATTACCCGGCCAGCCAAAACCTCCTTTTGAATCTTTCTGCGCGCTACCTCCTCCAAGCCCACCACCGAGCGGAGATTGTCCGCGAATGTTGGGCGTGAAGAAGGCGGCGCAGGGACCCGGAAACCAGCAGCGAAACCCATCTCTAAGTCCCCGGCGGCTGTCCTATCAGGGTAACGCCTAAGCAGAATTCGTAGCTGATCAATTTTGATCGGGGTTGGCCCCCGAGCCCTGTGTGGCGGAAGGCGGCTGCCCGCCTCCGCGTCGACCCCCTGGGTGCTGGGTCCTGGCACCTGATCTAACTGAGCTAACTTTTGGACATGTTGACACGGCATGCTTGGCTCCACAGATTGCGCAGGCGTGGGCGAAGGAGCACTGTGCTCGCGAGCAGCGGCCTGACAAGTTGAATTCGTAACAGGCACAGAGGGGTTGAACCCCCAAGGCACCACCTGGTGCCCTGTTCTGTTCTGCCTTATTGCGGGCGATCAAATGCCCGCTGTCCGACCTATCGCCCCATACCGCCCGGGTTGGCACCACTAACTGTGACCACAATTCCCACTGCGGAATGCGTCAGTCAAGGGCCAGATCGTGGGCGGCACGCAGGCGGAAATGCTGGTCATAGGCGACCCAGGCCGTACTAGCGTAGTCCCGAAAGGCCCGATGCACTATGTCCAAATATTTGAACAGGGCAGTGGCCTTGGCTGGGTACATTTGAAGGACAACGGAGGCGTAAATTAGATATCCGTTCAGCCAATTAGCCCAGTTTTTATCAATTTTTCTCTTTTTTATGGTTTCTTCGTCGCGGACTGGGTCACCTATTTTTTGGACTGGCTCCGGCTCCATTTGGAGGAGGCTAAATATATCTATAAACTCCCCTCTCCAAATTTTTTCTTTTACGGAAAGCGCTAAGTGACCCCCAAGTGGCAGGGCAATATCACCATAAGCAATGCGGGGGCGTTCAGAGGGCTCAGTTACTATTCCTCCTCCTTGCTGGTGAGTAGGCACAGGCCCCATAAAATACCCCAAGGGGGGAAGAGCTGGTGAAATTGGGGGCTGCTGCGATGGCCAAACGCTACCAATAGCACCTGGAAGAGGCGACATGCCCATGGGAGGCCATTGCCAGCCACCCCAGCTAGCCTGTTGTTGCGGGATTGCAGGTGCCGATAAAGGTGGGGTCATGAGCTGGGGTGGCGCCTGTTGCGCCTGCGCAGAATCTGCCGCGTGTGATGTGTCCTCGTCCCCCCAAACTAGCCCTGAGACATCAAAAGGAGCCATGAAAGACTCACCCAGGTCAGCCTCGGAACTGCTCGTTGCCACAGAATCGGAGGGGGCGGGAACGGTTTCCTGCGTGCCAAGGGCCACGTTCGATGCTGGCAATGAAGATGTCCCGGGACTGGAAGAAGCCCGATTCGCAGTCCTTCTGGAAGAAAGGTATTCGTTAAGACGGGCACCCCTACCGGGGCGATCACCCCGCTGCGTAGCCGGTGTGACCGGCGAAGAGTGGCCCCCACTAGCCCTGGCCCTCTTTAAGGCCTTCTCTTTACGTTTTGCCTCAAGGCGGTCAAGCATGGCCCGGAGGGCGACCGCCTGCTCCTCCCCCTCGGATGAGGATGAACCTGGCCCTGAAGTAGGAGGAGGGCGCTTCGGAGCGCAACCACCCTTCTTGCTCTGTTTCTTGCCTGCCATGGTTGGTTCCAATATTGAGGCCAAGGGGGGGGGAGGCAACAGCCAGGAGCCTTCGGTTAACCAGGACACCGTGCCCAGGAAGGGGGCAGTATCAGATGGCTGCAGATCGTGGCCTAGACAACGGCCCAAGAGCCCCCTCTACACCTTGCGCGGCCCAAGGGGGCAGGGGGAGCAGCTGGGAAAAGCCCTCAGTTAACCAGGGCCCCCGGCTCAGGAAGGGGGGAAGGAGCAGATGGCTACCGATCGGGGTCTAGACAAAGGCCCAAGAGCCCTCCCACCGCCTTGCGCGGCAGAACCGGGAGCAAAGAAACCCCCCTCGAGCGTAGCTAGCCCGCCCTCCACCCGCGAAGCGAGGAAGGCTGCAAGGTTGCACCGGGATAATAAAGGTACAAGCGGGGGGGGGCGGGAAGGGAGGGAGCCAAGCAGGGAGGCCTGGGGCAGAGTACAAGCGGCGGGTGAAAGAAGGGGGGGAGTGCGTGGGACAGAAGAAGAAGGAATATGCGGGAAAGCGCCCTGGAACGCTTCCCGCAGCGACCGGCAGCCCGCTGATGCTGTCCGGGGATCCGTGCGCTGAGGGCTGCAACGCTCTCTGTCCGTCGTCACCGCTGACTCCGCTCGCCCACGCTGGAAAAAGTAAGCTGCCGAGGAAGGGAAGGGGGAGGACGCGCGGCCTCCAAGCCTGGAGAGAACGATCGCACGCCCGACCTCTTCGCCATCCGCGGCCGTTCTGAGTGCCGCGGGGGCTGTCCGGCCTCGTGCGAGGCACCGGCCAGCCCCTCCGCGGCTCCTCAGCCTATGGGCTGAGGCTGGCTGCCCGATCGCCCTGTGGGGGGCGGGGCAATGGGCCGTTAGCGCGCGATGGCGCTAACGGTCTTTCTTTAGATTGTGAGCCCTTTGGGACTGGGAACCGTTTCACTTTATGATTACTATTTGCCTGTATACCGCTTTGTGAACCTTGTGTTGATAAATTGTATATAAATACGATTGATTGATTGATTGATTGATTGATTGATTGATTGATTGATTGATTGATTGATTGATTTGGGGTGAAATTGGAATGCATTCTCTAGGTTTTCTACTACGCAACCAAAGATAGTCAGTAAAAATGATGGGTTGGTATCAAAAACTTGGGGTTGTTGAAAGGCCCAAGGGAGGAAATGATAGTGGTATGCAGGATTGATGCCCACACTAAAGGGGGGAGAAGTTGTGCTACGTTAGGATCCATTGCAGGTTGTGTGCCATTACTGATTGTAACCAATAAAGTGGCCCAATTCATACCAAAGTCAACCTTCAGCACAATCCTAACTGGGCTGGCACTTGTCAGATTGCCTCTTCCACTAGGGCTGACTGCCATAAAGCAGGCAGCTTCAGTCATAAAAGGGGCTCGGACAGTATGTGAAGTGACACCTATTTTAGAGCTCTAGTGGGAAGATCAGAGCCTTCCTGTCCACTCCAGAGCAGTGCAAAAACACTGTAGACAGAGGTAAGGTGGCAGTGGAGTCAGGAGGGGGTGGAGGGAGGGTGGAAGAGTGCAAAGTGGCCCCTCTGTCCTGTTAGAGTGCTCTTTAACTATTTTTTCGGGGTTATTCCCCTGGACAAAGTCTGCTATTTCAACATTCAGGGCGCAATCCTAACCAGGAGTAAGGCCAGCAAAGTTTGACTGGTGCAAGGGACACCGTAAAGTGTGTTTGGAACACTCTCGGAGCTGCCTTGACCCTTCAGGATTGCCCATGAAAAGCTTGAGTCATCTCCAAATGGATCATGGCTTGGAGTCTGGGTGGTCTCGCCCATGAATCTGGGAACAGTTCAGTCTCTCACTGTTTTCCTTCTGGTAGATGCCCAGACATGGGCGAGGAGTTTGAGCATGCTCCCTGCTGGAGCTGTTCTGAATTAATACAAAATCAGCCTTCATCTGGTGTATTTTATTTGTGGGTGCATTGGGCAATTTCATTCATTGCTTTCACCTTGATGAACAGGATGGATTTCTTGGGAGCTTCTGGGAAGCAAATGTAGATGCATCTGCTCTCTAGAAGCTGAAACTATTTAGTGCCATTGAATTTGCATGCTGCCTTGCAGCCACTAGGTTAAAAGCAAAGAATGTGACACAAAACTGATGTCCAATACTGCTGCTGGGAATGGGAACCATCGCAGAAGCAATCTGGAAGCAAGGCAGTGCCAGCTGGGCTAGGAATATGATGCCTTGCCTTGTACCCTGCAGTGGACTCCACTAGATAGGATGATGGATTGTCCTGTCACTCATGGGCACTGGGTCATATTTTATAGAGAGCATCAGAGATCAGAACTGGATCAAGTAATTGCTTCCCGCAGTTTCTGAATTCTTTGATGTACTGTATGTTCAGAGACGCAGTCAATCACTGCTTGCTTTACCGCCGGTGCAAACCAAAGAAAATGTTCTCCGCCTAGGGAAGCTTGATTGCATTACTCAGATATACTAAATATATTGTCATCCTGAGATATTCATTAAAATGTTCTTCCCTCCGTAAATCAGGCTCTTGGAATGGAATTCCCTTCGGAGAATATAAATGGGAATTGAAAATATACCTGATGATATAAAATAGTGATTGAGGCACCGGTTTGAGTGTTGTGTCTCTTTGTATACCTAGTGAATACACCAGTGTGTGGACAACTCTACATGTTGGTAAGGGTCTGGTTAGACAAAAGTTCTCTATCAGTTGTTAAAGGTATCAGATGTCCAGCTTCAGTGGAAGTGGGCCTCTAAATATAAGTTGCAGGGGAGCAACATTGAGCTACTGCCTGTGGGTGACAGGTGGGCAACTGCTGGGCCCCTGTGGGTCCTTGACCGGCTTCAATAAGATTTTTTCTTTTGTTCTTATATTTCAGTCTCATTAATTTTTACATAATATTGCTTAAAAAGCCAGCTGATATGTATGTTCAGAGTGGGGTTCAAATCATACCTATCTTGAGGGTAGATGGTTGGCTATCTGCCCTCTATCACCCCCCTAGGAATCTGGAGTCGCTCCCTTTAACCCTCTGAGTGCCGGCCAACCAAGAAGGAAAGCTCTTTGCAGAGGAATTGGGCAGGGGGAGGAGGGAGAGTGAAGTGGGCGGAGTCAGCCCTAATTTTAAGTAGTGGAACTGAGTTCCCCCGGGTTCCCCCTGCATGACATCACTGCCTCTGGAATACTGTCATAGTTTGTTTACTCCCCTGGTCAATTGTTTTCCCACCCTCCAAAGGGCCTGATGAGGAGAATTGGGTCTAGCTTAATTCTTGAACATTATCTTTGTTCCCGTTAATTGCTTCATGTTTATTGTTTTTTTCCCTTCTTTTCTTAATGTTTTATTTATTGTGGTTATACTGTACTTTGTTCTCTGTAAACTTCCTTAGGCATTTGCTTTGGCATGGGAAAGGCGGGGTATAAATTCTTCAAATAAATAAATGTTTTCAACTGGAAAAAAATTAAGTGTCTTAGGGTGCAGTCCTTATGCAATTTTCCAGTACAGGCATAGCTCTGCCAGTGGGGTGTGGTCTGCATTCTGCAGTGAAATAGTAGTCATGGAGGCCTCCTCAAGGTAAGGGAATGTTTGTTCCCTGACCTTGAAGCTGTGTTGCCCTCACCCCAGTTCTGGGAAGTTGGGTAGGATTGCGCCTTAATTTAGTTTTGTATAGTTTTCCCGATCCTAAATAATCAAGGAGAAATATTTCTATCAGAAGCCATCCTGACTGCAGGAAAGGAGAAGGGGTTTCAGTGAGATGCCCTCTATCAGCTGGGCTACAGCTCCAGAACAGTCTGCTGTAGTGGCCATTCCACCTTGCCGCAAGGATCATTATGAAACTCTATCAAGGAACTTGAACATGCTTATTTTCATCTTCTTCTGTTTCCTTTCCGCCTTTTATTACACAGCTCATAAACTGGAAGCCATCGTTGCAAACTGCAAACTATCGCAAGTGTGTTGGTTAATCTGTAGAAATATAAATATAAAAAGAAGTGAACAAAGCCTGAGGACACTATGATAGGGAAATTGTTTTCTCTGACAAAATCTCATGAGAGCTCAGACCTCTGCTCCATGAGCCCGTTGCTACTTTTCAAGCAAATTTTGGACTAATTAACATGTTGTTAAAATGCGGTCTGGTAACCGCAATTAATGCATCTTTGTTTCAGTCTACAGCTATTTTGTTTGGGTCACTGGGCTGACACCACAGATTCAGCTTTCAGTGAATTCCAACCAGATCCTCGAAATTTCTTTTGATATTTAGGAAGAAATCCAGTCATCAGCTTCATTATGACTGAGTGAAATTTTTCCAGCCCAGGCAGGGCGCTGCATCCCTTTCATATTGCTCCATTACTTTCATGTAACCCTTGGGCTCCCCAAACAAAGAAGTGCTGCTAAAGGCAGCTCAGCACTGGCAACTTGATGGCTTCTGCTTGAGGGTAGCTTAACTGAGGACTCCAGTGGCTAAGAACCAAACTTTCCTTAATGATCCTGTGTTCAAAGGAAGCAAACATAACTTGTTAACAATACATAATTAGACATCATTAAGTGGAGCATTTGACAGCCAAGTCCTCTCCTTCAATCAGTTTATTCACTTGGCTGGATTTAATCTTCTTCCACTTCCCATTCTTTCAGCTCCAGTAAATTAATGCATGGCACACCATGTTCTCTCAACCTGGGAGCTGTCAAACTAAGTTGTTTACTATTGTTCGTGCAGAACATTTGCCTTTAAGGGGAAGAGGACTTGAGGACAGCCTAATATTCCTCCTTATGCCTCGAATACAGATGAACTAGATGTAAGGCAAAGCCATGATGCAGTCTGACTAGACCCACATTATCTCACAAAGAAATGCTGAAGTTTCTTCTTTATGGATGTCCAAGAGTTAGTCTGTAAAATGCAACTGAGACAACTTGGTACTTATAAGTGATATTGACACATTTCCCATGAATATGGCTATTACAATTGTCCAATTGTCCAATTGCTATTACTGTTCCAATTGTCCAGCACCTTTGGGGCCTTCGGGTACTGAATCATCAAATATGCCAGAATATCAGGAAGTGCTGTCCTGCTCTTGAGCATCCCAGGCTCTAAGGTCCCCATCACTACTTACATTTACGGCCAAGCTGCTTGAATTGTCCCATTGCCAAACCAGACATGACTGTGTCTGCACTGAAGCAGACGAGGTTAGGAGTTCACCCCAGAGGTTGGAGCCCTCTTGGACAGTTTTCATGCTAGACTATCAGGAGTGCTGGGCGCTGGACAAATGGAGTGTTACTGTATAAAGGTTTGGGGCATGATGAAAGCTGCCAACTTACGATGGGCAATTGAAGCTGACAAATAGGCTGAAGTTAGCTGCAACAAGGAGCCCTTAAAAGAACCTGTTCCAAGGAATAATTATGCCACCCCAACAACAAACTTTGGTAAAGTTACTCCACAAAACTATGGGAGATGCAGGGTTTTAGTTAGTGGTGCTAAAAGCTGATTGGAACTTGGGTCTAAGAAACTTATTCAGTCTAAGAAACTTATTCAGGACTAAGCATTAGCCCCTTTGTCTCCAGCATGGTGGTTCGATTTCCAGTGCCAGGAGGACCCAGAAGCAAACCACTCGGCAGTAAGTGTAACCATTGCTGCCGGTGTGCTCTTTTGGTATTGGATGCCATGAGGAGGGTAGAACTGGGTAAAGGAGGAATGGTGCAAGCCCAGGCAGGACTGGTACTAGCCATATCGTATCTTCTATGTTGGGCCAAACACAGAGGTTCTCTAGTCTCCACTGACAAAATAGCCAGTGCAGAACTGAGGAGCCCCATTGGGGCCAGCATCCTTACCTGAGATAAGAGGACAAACGCCCCCTTCCCCTGAGGAGCCTGCAGCAGATGCCATGGCTCTCATTGGGTGCAGCAGTAGCCATTTTGGCACCACTGCTTCTGTGGGAGTAAAGCAGCATAGGATTGGGTTGCCCAGCCTGTACTTAATGCTTTGCATTGAAACCAATGGGTTTTAAAAGTGTACTAGAATGAATTGCGCCTGGTAGGATTTCACATAGGATTTCATGCCCTAAATAAATAAACAAATAGGATTTGCTTCATTCTTCCATTAAAACCAATGTGTCTCAAATATGCTTGACATTGCATGCATCATGCTCAGCATTTCAGAAGTGGGTCAGAATAGCTATGGGAAAGTACAAGAGGTATTAATCCAGAATCACATGTTTTGTATTTTAGGTGGCATTCCAATATCTCATTTTCTGCATTGGGACTGCATTAGTATTTCATTTTCTGCATTGGGACTGCATTAGTATTTTATTTCTTTCCAATTCTGCATTGTGGAATGAGCTCTTGCAATCCAGTTTAGATTATGTGCTTTTGATAGAATTCCTAGAATCACATCCTTCCAATTGCTTTTAATAGCAGTTTCCCCTCAGGAGCAACATTGTGCAATATGCTTCAGAAGCCACATGACATTCTGCAGGAACTTGTTTATTCATATGGCAATAACCCAAACAGGTTTTATTGTCAAGCGCTGCATAAAATTCGGATGTGGCGCCTCTGCAAATTCTCTTTTTGTATGGGGAAATGGAAATGTGTCTTGCTGAAAGATCATGACTCACTGGAAGTGGTAATTATGCTCTTTCTGACAAGTTAGCATTAAAAATACACTCTGCTCCCTAAATGTACATAATTTTCTCTTCCCCCCCCCCCCCGCTCTCATTGTCAGGAAGAGAATCTTTCAGGACATGCAAAGGAAGTGTTGAAATAGGGTGTCTGCTGAATTTGCAGATGCTGGGAAAATTCATAAGGCTTCTGCATTTCCATTGACCAGAGTACATTTATACAGATAACAACTATCACATTCAGGCTACACATCTGAAAGAACCTATTCCATTTATTATTGCTTTTCCTCATATTGTTGCATTGCAGTACATCAGCTTTTAGAATGATGTGACACAATATACATATTTCTGCGCTGCGTTGGAATTTTTGCAGATTAAGAAAGGTCGTTGCGAAAAAGAAAAATCCATGCTTAGCTTGATTCATTGGCTTCCTGGGCTACCCACTCTGCTCAGGTTATTTGCAGAACATAATACTTTGTAAATCTCTTCCTATTCCATTCTTTCCATATCCTTGGTAAGCTGTAATGTCAAAAATCTTTAGTCTTCCGCTGTAGCATTTTCAACCTGGAAAGTGCTTCTAGTTAATGAAGCAATCTTGTTAACATTTATTTATTATTTATTTATTTATTATTTATTTTAAAGATTTTTACCCCGCCTTACTGCCTAAAAAGGCATTCAAGGCGGCAATACAAAAACAATTAAAAAACAGAATAAAAACATCATAATTTAAAAACAGTGATTAAAAACAATATAAAAATACAATATACAAATACAACTGTTATCCCCTGGATCGAGTACAAATAAAAAATATAAGAAATACAAGACCAGCCAGCCTGTCAGCAACTAAAAGCCTGTTTAAACAAGAAGGTCTTCAGTCCCCACCGAAATACCGCCAACGAGGGAGCAGTTCTTAGCTCTAAGGGGAGGGTATTCCAAAGTTGGGGTGCCACCGCCGAGAAGGCTCTCCTGCTGGCCGCCACCCCTCTCACCTCTCCTGGTGGCGGCACAGTCAAAAGAGCCCCCCCAGATGACCTCAGAGTACGGGTCGGATTATATGGAAGGAGGCGGTCCCTCAAATACCCTGGGCCCGAGCCGTAAAGGGCTTTAAAGGTCAACACCAGCACTTTGAATTTGGCCCGGAACAGAACCGGCAGCCAGTGTAGTCGCCGAAGCAACGGCTCAACAGAGTCAAACCGCTGTGCCCCAGCAACCACCCGAGCAGCCGCGTTCTGTACTAGTTGTAATTTCCGGACCGTCTTCAAAGGCAGCCCCACGTAGAGCGCATTGCAATAATCTAACCTAGATGTCACTAGGGCGTGGGTCACTGTGGCCAGGTCCGCACAGCTCAGGTACGGTCGCAGCTGGCGGATCAGCCGAAGCTGAACAAAGGCTCCCCTGGCCACCGCCGACACCTGAGACTCCAGGTGCAGCTGTGAATCCAGGAGAACCCCCAAGCTGCGAACCTGCTCCTTCAGAGGGAGTGCAACCCCATTCAGAGCAGGGCGATAATCCAATACCCGAGCTGTGGATTTCCGGACCAAGAGCACCTCTGTCTTATCCGGATTTAATTTCAGCTTGTTCGCCCGCATCCAGCCCCCAACTGCCTCCAGACAACGATTCAGGACCTCAACTGCCTCCTCAGAATCAGGGGGAAAGGAGAGATAGAGTTGGGTGTCATCAGCATATTGATGACACCCCACCCCAAACCCCCGGATGACCTCTCCCAGCGGCTTCATGTAGATGTTAAATAGCATGGGGGATAAGATAGACCCTTGCGGCACCCCAAACTTAAGAGGTCGGGGTGCCGAACAAGCATCCCCCAGCACCACCTTCTGGGATCTGTCAGCCAGGAAGGAGCGGAACCACTGCAAAACAGTGCCTCCAAGCCCCAACCCAGCCTGCCGACCCAGAAGGACACCATGGTCGATGGTGTCGAAGGCCGCTGAGAGGTCCAGCAGGACTAACAGGGTCGCACTCCCCCTGTCCATTCCTCGGCGTAGGTCATCCACCAAGGCGACCAAGGCAGTCTCCGTCCCGAACCCCGGCCTGAAGCCAGATTGGAATGGGTCCAGATAATCCGTTTCCTCCAGTACCCTCTGCAGCTGGGACGCCACCACCCGCTCAATCACCTTGCCCAGAAATGGGATATTTGAGACTGGCCGAAAGTTATTTAGATTAGTGGGATCCAGGGAGGGTTTCTTCAGGAGGGGGCGAACCATTGCCCGCTTCAAAGCAGGCGGCAGCACCCCCTCCCTCAGAGATGAATTCACCACCCTCCCCGTCCACTCGGCCAGCCCTTCCCGGGCAGCTCTAAGTAGCCATGCTGGGCAAGGGTCAAGCGGGCAAGCAGCAGGTCTCACACTGCAGAGAATCCTGTCCACATCCTCAGGTTCAACAAGCTGAAAAGAATCCCAAATAATGGGATAGACAGGTTCCCCAGGGACATCACTAGAAATGCCCACAGTGGCGTCCAAGTCGTGCCGAATCTGATCGACCTTCTCTGCAAAGTGTTTCGCAAATTCGTCACTACGAGCCTCCGTGTGATCCTCCCCTCCAATAGGGGGGGCAGATGTAGAAGGCTACGGACCACACGGAAAAGCTCAGCTGGACGATTCTCTGCAGAAGCGATGGTGGCAGAGAAGTGGGCTCTCTTAGCCGCCACCACCGCCCTAGAATATAATCTTAAGTGGGCTCTAGCCCGGGTACGGTCAGATTCGGCATGAGTCCTTCGCCACTGACGCTCTAGACGCCTGCCCTGCCGCTTCATCATTCGCAGCTCCTCAGAAAACCAAGGAGCCGCTCTGATTCTGCGACTGGGCAGGGGACGCTCGGGAGCGATCTCATCCAGGGCCCTGGCCATCTCCTTATTCCAGAGGTCGACCAGGGCGCCGGGTGGATCTCCAACTCTGGCAACAGGAAAATCCCCCAGAGCCCTCAGGAATCCATTAGGATCCATCAGCCTCCGAGGGCGGATCATAGAATGCGATCCCCCGCCATTGCAGAGGTAGGAGGCTGCAACAAGCCTAAATCCCACCAGAAAGTGATCTGTCCATGACAAAGGAGTGATCTTAATCTCCTCCACCTCCAGATCGCCATCAACCTGCCCAGCAGTAAACACCAGGTCCAACGTGTGTCCCGCATCATGTGTTGGGGTAGATATTCTTTGAGACAGACCCATGGTTGCCATGGAGGCCATGAAGTCCTGAGCTGCAGCTGTTCCCGGGGCCTCGGCATGGACATTGAAGTCCCCCAACACCAAAAGGCGGGGGGACTCCAACACCACGCTCGAGACCAGCTCCGTCAGCTCAGGCAGGGAGACTGTTGGGCAGCAAGGCGGGCGGTACACCAACAGAATCCCTATTCTGTCTCACCCCTCCAACGCAACGCGAAGGCACTCAAACCCGGTGGACTGCTGGACAGAATATCTGGTGAGACGGATGGAATCCCGATAGACCATTGCAACCCCACCTCCCCGCCCCTGTAGTCGTGGCTGCTGCAGTACCTGGAAACCCGGCGGACAAATCTGGGAAAGACTAACCCCTCCCAGCTCATCCAACCAGGTCTCCGTGATACATACCAGGTCGGCCTTCTCCTCCAGGATTAGATCCTGGATCAGACAGGTCTTATTATTAACCGACCTGGCATTCAGAAGCAGCAGCTTCAGACTTAGGGGGCTGTTGCCAGGAGTACCCAGGGTCAGAGGGATGAGAGAAGGGCCAGAAAGAGGGACAGTCTGTCTACGACTGGCCCTCCTTCTTCTGTAACGTCCGGCCCAACCCCCACCACCATACCTTCCGTGACCCGTAACTCTGCTGATGGTGGCCCCCCTCCCCTCCCCTGAGCTCCCTCGTGATGTCAAGCACATATTCCGGCAGGGACGACCTTCAGCCAAACTACAGCCGCACACACAGTCTAAAATCACAGACACCCACACACACGCACACTACCTCCACTGCAGCAACCCCTATCCCCCTCACACTGAGGTTTGAGGTTGCTACAGATCTCTGCCTCTCTCTCACAGAGGCCCTCCAAAAACTGTCCCTCCCTGCCCCCCTCTCACCGAGGCAGGAAGTACTTTTCCCCCTCCTGGCCTGACTCTCACTCAGGCCAGGAGCCCTCACATTCACACTCTCACTCACTCACTCACATAAAAGGCTGGTAGTAGGCTTGCTGACACGCTGCTAAGCTCCCGAAATATGAAGAACCGGAGCGTGGCTGGTCACTGAAGATCCATGGGGGAAACAGACAGGTTGACTGATAATAGCAGCTGGGCTCCGGCTCCGTCCCACAGGCGAAGAGCCACGGGCAAAGAGCCCTTTGGCTCTTGCCCTTCGGCTCGCGCCTCTGGCAAGCCAGAGGGTCTTAAGTACTGCCACTGCACCTGCAGAAAGGAGGGAGAG
>JAJKFI010000098.1:3284359-3307594 GCA_029204185.1 Lerista edwardsae
AGGTGTCCCTCGTCAAGCTACCCCACCAGCCCAGCCAGCAGCAACTCATTAATGTTGTTCCTGGTAGATTTGGAAATAACTTTTCAGTATCAATCAATTTTTGGTTGGAACGGGACGTGGTGGCGTGGCGGGTTAATTGGCTGTTGCTGGGCTTTCCAACCGGAAGGCTTGCGCGACGGAGTGAGCTCCCGTTGCTTGTCCCAGCTCCTGCCAACCTAGCAGTTTGAAAGCACCTAAATGCAAGTAGATAAATAGGGACCACTTCGATGGGAAGGTAACGGCGTTCCGTGCACTATGGCATGGAGTCATGCCGGCCACATGACCATGGAAGCTTGTCCTCGGACAAAATGCTGGCTCTACAGGCTTAGAAATGGAGATGAGCACTGGCCCGTACAGTCGGTCACGACTAGACCATTCGGTCGTGGGGAAACCTTTACTTTTTTATCAATCAATCAACAGGTACTTATATACCGCTTTTCAACACAAAGTTCACGAAGTGGTTTATAGGTAAATAGTAATAGTAAGTATCTGCTACTGTTTCATCGAGCTGCATCTGCATGACCCTCAGCAGCATTAGAGTACTGTAGAGAAGCATAATGAGGCACGTATAACTGGGCAACTTGGCCACAGCATATGCAGTGGCTCCTCTCTCTCTTCTCTAGGAGCCATGCTGCTCTCCCCTTGTTCTTGATATCCAGCTTGTCCCAGAGAAAACACAGTGTATGTGAGATTTCCTTCCTAGCAGTGGCATCACTAGCTGGGTATTGGGGGGGGGGGTTCAGTTTGCACAAAGTGACACACCTGGAGGGAGTGATACTGGAGGCATTATGGCAGGCAGCTGGTCTAGGAATGCTGCAGCAAGCTTCTCATCCATGGCAAGCTGGCCAGTCTAGAGGTGCCATAGTGGGCAGCTGGCCCAGGAGCACTGCAACAAGCAGCTGGTCTGGAAAGCTGGCCTCTTGAGAGGACAGGCCAGATAGTGTGGCCGTGGGGATGAGACAACTGGCACACTGTGTGACACCAAGCCCAGTGACGCCACTGCTTCCTAACATCGCTAATTCATCTTTTCTTCATCATCTGTATTTTAAGACTTCATGCATCTGTCCTAGAATTTCCATCATGGCTTCCATCTCCATGTGCCTGTGCAACAATTTCAGTCTAACACAGTCTAACAATCTAACACTGGAGGCGGATGATTGCTTTTTGTAAAAAAAAAAAAAAAAGTTGAAAGTGGATTGGCAAAGGCGTCATTGTCCATGGTATACATACTAATTGCCTTTGTCCCGCCATCAAGTGAGTTTTGCAGAGTTTTTGAAGCATTTAAAAATTCTCCACAAGTTATGTATTGGCAGTGTCAGTGATATGGGTGTGCAGAGTACAGTACATTATTTTGCACAGCCCAACTCTGGGGTGGGGTGGGGGCGGAATAAACGTGATTGTCTGTATCTCCAGCCTGTGATGTTGGTATAATAATCAGAGGGGGCAGTGTGTGCTATTTGCACACCAAGTCCCATTTACTTCCCTAGAACTTATTTTCTTTTTATGGCCACACTGAAAAGACTGCCATTTCCCATGGCCACCTTCCCTGCTCTGTTTAAATAGCAAACTGAAATTCCCATTGGCCAGCCCGAAATAGCTCTTTCTAAACTTGGAAGACATCAGTGTAGCAGCCAGGCAAAGAAGGGAGCACAACAGCTTTTTTTTTTTCAGTGGGATTTGAATGAATGCTGTCAGCTGGCCAATTACAATGTGCAAATTCCGGAACACTTGGTCCATGTGCAGACTGCGCATCATGTTTTCCTTTTAGCTTGCATTTAGGTTTTTTTTTAAACATAATGAGCTGGCTTTGGGGGCTTTTTTTTCTCTTTTGGTTGGAAAGCCGACACACTGCTGTATTCTTGAATCTGCATCTGGACAGATATGGATACAATAGCATTGACACCAAGCCCATCAGTCCCAGGCCGCCCAAGCAATTTTCACGATGCACACAATTAGCCTCCTTTGGTTGGCTGGCTTTTGCACCCTGCTTTGTGAACGTTCTTCTCTGAATATAGTTTGTATTCTACTGCAAGTGTCTCTACACATTTCAGTACTAGGACCACAGCATACATTTTTTCAATGAATAAATGAAATTTAAATGAGTGAATTATTACTTGGAACTTTTTTTTAAAAAAAAAATTGGTATAATATGATTCAGTACAAAATGAAAAATTACAAAATTACAAAGAAACAATACCATGCTTAAACTGAGAAATGAAACGTATTGGATAAAAATGTCAAACATCAGCAAATTGTCTGCCCCCAAAACCCTTTGCTGTGGGCCAGTTAACATCTTGTGGCAGATTAGATTGAGTTCCCAAGCTATCATTTGGAAGCCCCTGTTCTATAGGATGGGGTATGCAAGCTCTTTTTTCAGCTTTTCCATGGACCAGACCAGGTTTGAATGAACAAGATGAGCCAGGCCATTGCTTCCTTTGAAAAGAAAATGGCTCAACTATTCGGACATGCTTGCAAGGATGTTTTCATTTTAGAAAGTAAATTGCTAAATTGAAATGACCCTGAATGCTTTCCATGTTCTTGCCACCCTTACGTCCTGAGATGTCTTACATGTGTAAATTGCTTCTCCTCCCCCACCCAAAATTATCCTGCTCCCTTAAAAAAAAAATCCTATCTATAAAGCCCTGGATGGCTTGGGATCTTGGTACCTGCCCGAAGGACAACATTCTAACTGCGTTTGTCATCTAAAGCTGTGTTCCACATCCCATCAACTCATGAACTTTGGCTGGGGATATGGGCCAGGATCTTTTTGGTGGCAGCTCCTTGGCCAGGGTTTTCCCTCTCTCGTGAGGCCTGGCTGGCCCCCTCACTGCCTGAGCTTAAGCAGGCAACTGTTTTTGTTTCATCTGACTATGAGTTATTCTGTTGTGTTTTCATCCAATTTATTTTTGTTCACATTATTTTCTAGGTGCTGTTTTATTTTCTAGGTGGTGTTTTATTTGACTGTGCTGTGAAATTGTTTTTACTGAAATGGTAAACCGCCTTGGTTCTATTCCTTTATTGTAGTAGAAAGGTGGCCAAAAACTGATTAAATAAATGACCCTGCCTGTTCTCACTGTCCCTCATGCCTGGAACTGCTTCTCTGAACACCTTATGGTTGTTGTCCTTCTCCTTCCTTCAAATTCTAGTACAAAAACCACCACTTTCATAATGCCTTCGGCTTTAATCTCTTGGTGTGTATTGAAAACAAAAACCAACAGTGCAAGCCTAATCACACCTACACAGAAAGTAAGTCTTCTTATTTAACAGAAGTAAGTAAGTAAAGGGTGTCTAACAGATTTCTGGAGGAAAAGTCCATTGCAGGGTACAGGCCATGATGGGTGGTTCAACCTCCTTATTTTAGAAGTAAGCTACCTCAGAATGCAAGTTGCAGGGTAGTGGCAACAAGATACAAGCATCTTGTCTTGTGTGCTCCCTAAGGCATCTGGAGGGCCACAATGAGATATAGGAAGATGGATTAGATGAGCCCTCCAGCAGGGCTCTTATGTTCATAAGTCCCAGTGTGTTCAGTAAGTGAATTTAGAACTGCAGGCCAAGAATGCATAGCTGTATTGGTGCATATTCATTTGTTTTTTCTTCCTCCCCACCTTCTGTCTATTGGCTCCCATCTGTCAAGATGAAGATTGCAAACTTTGTGAGGCAGCAGGTGTTGCCTACTCCATCTTCCTTTCTAACATTTTTGTTGCATAAGTTGGGTAGTGCATGTTGGTTAAGAGGAGTTCAAGATTAATTCCATTTATCTCCCTTGTTTTTTCCATCATGGAACTCAAAGTGATGTAATCTGTTTTTCCACACAAACTCCTGCCCAGGCACTGGCCTGATCTAAATGTACTTAGCCGAAGTTGAGTTGCTCTTCCATATACCTTTCTAGGAAGGCTTTTGTCATGTCATGGTCATTGGACAGAAATAGCTGCCAAGTTGCAATGGGTGCTTTATGTGTGAATAGCAGTATGGCAGATTCACAGATACCACCTGCTATGGCTCTCCCAAGGAAAGCAGGTAGTTTAGATATTCATTCAGTCATACTAAGATCCATTTCACATGTGAATGAACATCAATGGATTGGTCATGACTTGAATAGTCAACACTGCTGAATGCGTGAACTGACTCCATTGAAAAGCATTGTGCTTGAGATGATATGAAAATCCCCTCATTTGGTTTCTTATTTGTGATCCTTTCAAAAATACAAATTGCTTTTTGATGCTGAGCATCATTTGCGAGTCAGCTGTCTATCAAAAGGTTAACTTCCTCACTTTTTCTTGGCACAGGGAGAAGAGTACAGCTATTAGTGAAATACTAACCAATAAGAATGATAGTTGGGGCTTCCAATATAAAAAAGGTGAAGAACGGCTAAAAAATATACAATAGCACCATTCTGGCATAGGTGTACATGGTTTTTGCACACTTTCCTACACACAGTCCAAATAACTATGTTTACATTCAAGCTCTAAACTAGCTCAAAGATTTTTTTCCCTCTGCCTTTTTGTAACAAAAAAAACACCTGCAGACATACCACAGGATCTTATGCCTACTAGGAGTTGAATCGGTTTCTCCATGAGAGTTATCACAGCTGGAGCCAAACTGAAGAGAAATAAAGCTTTGCTTGACACAGATAAAGTTCTCAAATAAATAACAGTAGTGGTTAGGTGCTACCTCCAGGGGACAGATGCAAAAGAACAAAGAATACAACATTCCCTTTTAGAAACCTGGTAATAGGTCATCTCCCTACTGTTCAACTTGTTGTAAACACTTCAAATATAAAATGATACATTCCCTAGACATAGGAGGGGGTGTGATCCAATCCAAGCAATAGTACACTTGAAGGGTGGCAAGACATCTCCCAAAGAGATGCCCTGGTAACAGTTTAAAGATGATAGTACTTTTGTAAACTCAAAGGCCATCATTCATTCATTCATTCATTCATTCATTCATTCACTCACTCACTCACTCACTTAATAGGATTTTTATACTGCTTTTCTAAAAATCCAAAGCGGTGTACATAAAACATTAAAAACATTAAAATAACATATTAGTTTAAACACAATTAAAACCATTAAAACAATAGAGAAAAAAGTAAAAACAACAATAAATGAAATCCACAGGGCCTGGGCTTCCAGGGCGCCATGACAAAAAAAAATAGTTCAAAATAAATTACAACATAAAATTCGGTACCTCAATTTCAGCACTTACCTCCATGCATTGAGGGGGGGGTGTTAATTCAACATTTTGCCTCGGCCCCCAAACCAGCTCTCTGCAGCCCTGTGTCCTCACCAGCACTCTGAGATATCCAGATCTGGCATCGCTGTTGCCCTGTTCATGTTTGGGAGGAAACCTGCATAACCCAGGATCTGTGTTATCAGTGGGCAGTTCACATCATCCCCCCCCCCCCGGAATACAATTCCCTGCCCCATGCTGCACTTAACCTCCAGAGTCAGGGCGTCATCATGTAGCTGGCGTTTCCGGAGAGCACATCATGCCTGCTGTAGTAGGAATGCCTTTGAATAAGTTTCAGATAAATTCTGAACTTCGAAACAGGCCGTGCAGATCAGGGCTAAATCTAAATCAAATAGCTAAGCCATTAGTTCTTATAAATTTCACCAACATTTTCGGTAGCATTATGAATACTCAAACTGTTGGCCAAATCCAGCTGGAGTTGCAGCACAGTCTGATGTATGTCTACTCAGACGTAAGCCTCACAGAGTTTGATGGGACTTTTGGCCAGGTAGGTGTGTGTAGGATTGCAGCCACACAGCCCAATCCCGATGGGGCAAAAACCCCTTTATCATAAAAGGCAGAGTGATTGTGTGCCACACACACCACTGTGAGTTGCCATTGCAACGTGGCAGCAGCATTGGAGCCGTGCTGCTGTGGACCAGGCTGGTCTTGATAAGTTGGCATGGGAGGAAGGCATTTCATGGGCAGAGAAGGAGACAGTATAGGGAGTTTGGGGGTTGATTGGGGAGAGGACAGGAGGTGGAGAGCTCGCCGGAGGGAGTGGGTCTTGATGGCAAATGCGCATGCCAGATTGTATCCCTGTCATTTCAGCACTGCCACCTTATAGTCTGAAGACTATAGAGCAGGTCTAGGTCCAAGGACACTCATGGTCCATCAGGGGGACCTACCCTGTCCAATGGAGGTACCAATAGAGTAACAATGGAGGAGGTGCCAATAGAGGAGGATAAGATTGGAGCATTAATCGTGTAAGTCCCAGGGCGCAATCCTAACCTGGAGTTAGGCCGGCACAGTTAGGCCAGGAAAGTTTGGCTGGCACAAGGGCCACCATAAAGCATGTTTGGACCACTCTCGGAGTCAGGGAGGATGGCACACATCTGCGTGCTGGCCCCTCTGATTCTAAGGCTGCAGTCCTATGCACAGTTACCTGGGAGGAAGCCTCATTGAACTCACTGGGACTTACTTCTGAGTAGACATGCATAGGATTGTGCCCTAAAAGTGGTCCAAACATACTATATGGTGTCCCTTGCGCCAGATAAACTTTGCTGGCCTAACTGTGTCAGCCTAACTCCAGGTTAGGATTGCACCCCCATTGATTTTAACGGGAGAAAGAAATACTATTATTAAACAGTAAAAGCCACATATGGCATATCTACAGTACATTTCAAATTTATCTAAGTTTTATATTAGTTTAGTTGTCACGGCTTCTTCAGGATAATCTTGGGATTATCCCAAGTGAGAGTGCTGAGAGTTCTTGTTCATTTCCGTCACATAATTATACTTCCTCGAGGTTTCTGTGGGGGTGGGGTTGAAAAATTAAAAACTGTGCACAGTAATAGGAGGTGGGACCTGAGTTTATTTCAGACCATTCTGTATTGCCTGACTCGATATTCTCACATCATTGGGAACCAGCTCTTCTCCTTTGTCAGTGGCATTCATCAGAGTAACTCTTAATGTGTAGTCAAGGTGACCACAAGTTGCTAAGCTTTTTTCCCCCAAAGAAATTGATAAAGCAAATAGTGATTCGTTTGAAACACCCGTCAGCTTTACAGAAAACTCACTTTAACTTGCATCATTGCTTCGACTTAGGGAGAGAGGGGAGAGGGGAGACACTGGTGTAATTAATGCCTTTGCTGTGTGATGCAGAAGGGACAGCTTATGCAGGCAGCCTGCCAGTGGGGCTGTTATTTTGCTTTGTTAATAAAGGGGAACAAATGGTCTCATTCGAAGCTTGCCTACTTGTCTTTTGTTAGGAGCCAAGCTGTCTGGAATAACACATGCAAGCAAGGAAAGGGATGTTGACATGCAGCAGCTAAATCATGCTTCGGTGGTCATAACTGATAAATTTGGTTGGAGTGCTAAACAAATCCAGTTATTCCAAGCACACCCAGACAAAGCACTGGGGAAAGCATTTCTAGATATGAAATGTCAAAGTGATTCCAGACAAGGGGGCAAAAAGACAATCCCATCGGAGCCTATGGGGTGGCCTCTACATTTAAATAGGTATGCATAAATGGCTGCAGCGCCTAGGAAGGAATGCAGCTCTTCCTTAAGTTCTGTAAAATTTGGGGCTGATCCTCCTTCAGGAGAGCCACAGAATGGAGGGAGAGTTCTGGAGATAAAGGACTTCGGTTGCCTTTGGAGCAGGGTAGGATTTTTTTTTTTTTTTTTTTTTGCTGTCTGCTTGATTGGTCTTGTGTGAGTGCAACCTTCTTGGCCTACTTCTGCTCTAGAATCTTCAGTGACACCCTTGCCCACCACAAGGTCACCACAGCCTTATATATGCCGTGAAATGGTAAAGGGAATGCTACGATTCATTCGTTCAAAGCACTGAAAGCAAAGTTCACATTGGATTTAGTGGACCTTGGCCTGCATCTGAAGGGAGTCTCTGACTTCTGAATGGTGATCAGAAGTGCACCATTACTCAAACCCCCTAGGTTTCACGATCTTTACAGTTGAAAACTTTCAAGCATTAAGTGCACAGTCTCCTAACTTGAACTACAGTGTTTTCATCAAACGTTGGCTTCGTCAAGCCGAATGATCAGAATCTCTCTCTCTCTTTTTCCCCTTTTCTCAGATGATGTACACCCATAGGGAAGTGTGTTATATGGATTTTGTGTTAAATCATTTTCTATTTAGCCATCAATCATCAAAATTATAGCCACACAGACTTTGACTCAACCATGTATTCCCAAACGCTCCTTCATCTGATCCATTTTAAAAGAATAAAGTCGTGTTCAATTTTTTTTTGTGAACAAAAAAGTAAAAAAAAAATAAAATAAGAGAGGGGAAAGGAGGAAAAGAACTTCAAGTGAACAATGTTGTTCAACTTGACCTTCAATTTCCAATAATAGTTTCTAACACAAAGTATTTCCTGAGAACAGCTGTTGTGGATTTGCTTCTCTGCTTCCCTGAGTTTAATGGCTTTTTAATAGGTAAAATTGTTTGAAGCAATCTATAGCTGAAAAATATTCCTCACTTCTTAAATAAAGGAGAGTGTCTGCTTTGCTTTGAAAGAATTACGCTCTTTATATATTCTAGCTGCATTCACATCGGATGTTTCTACTCTTGTGCCACTGAAACTACTCACCAGGCTTAGCAGCAATCCTGTGCAGATCTAAGGCTTGTTTAGACGTTCTGTAATCACAGGCAGTTGCTACAGTTTCAGGGGGAATGGGAGTGCCCCAGCAAGTCCCACTACTGGTGCCAGCAAAATCCATAGCCCTGCCAACAGCTCTCCCAGATATAGGATTTGTCCTCAGAGGCAAATGATATACCTGAGGAGGCTGGGACCTATGTGACTATGCAATGCACCAGCATATGCTTTTTTTGTGGTGTGTGTGAAAATTTGCCAACATTTTGGAGGATTTAGCATTTAACAGCTGCAACATTTTTTTTTTTTTTGCCTTTGCCACCCATTCTTTTTTACTTATTTTTGTGGCCATTTGAAGGAGCCTGAGAAAACAAACGGAGGCTTCCAACCTCATCACCACATCTTCTCCACACTGGTGGGCTCAGTGGTTCTCCACAGTGGCACAGCCTCTAGTAGCCCCATGATACCCTGAAGGCACCACATCCAAGTCTCTGTCCAGAATCCCTTGAGAATAATCATCACATGCCAATAGGGCTCCTAGAATTTTAATACTTCTGTAGAAGAGGGAGGTTTGGCAGATACAGCTTGGCAAGCAGGGGTGTGATTCTATTCCAAACCAACATGTTTCCTTCTTTGTTTTGCAGAGGGGAACAAGGGATAGGCAAAAGTTTTCATTCCACATGACATGTACTTGAAGGAAGGAAGAAGGAAACTAGAGGCTCAGTTAACCTGTAACATAACAGTTGGGGAAGGAGCTCAGCAGCGTAGCTTGGGGGAAATGGTAAATACCACAGGCGCCACAATGCACCGTATAAGCAGCCCCTTCCATTTGCCTTTGGGGCCAATCCAGGCAAGAGATGCTGTTTGGTTCAGCGAGCACCTGTTTGTTGCCATCACTGCTCAGAATGGCTCTGATGGTGAGGGTAGGGGGGCACTTACATAGAACATTGCAGCGCCTGCAGTACTTACTGTTTTGGCCCCCTTACTGTTTTGGCCCCCTCTGAGTTAAACTGGAGCAAAAGCAGCATCCTTTACATCCTGAAGATGTAAATGCTAATTTTGTCACAGGAATAGGAACTATATTTTATAAGTCACACACGAAATGAGCCTTGTATCATCATTGTCATGATGACTGGAAAATTACTAGTCAGAACCAAACAAAAATGCTAATTTCCATTTGCTTTATGAAGATTAATTTTTGTGCAGCGGAAAAGCTATGGAAGAATGCCTTGATTAAACACCTTCTGCAATTTTTCTTTACCCCAAACCTAAACAAATATCAGAAATCCATAACTGGGCTCACCGATATAGTCTTCAATAAAATGAATCAATACGACATAGTGCTAAGAAGCATAACCAAATCACAAAGACAAACATGTACTTTCTAATCCGGTTTAAGCATACTTTGAATTACAAATATGGTACAAGACTATAACATGTAATGGAAATTTTAGCAAGTAAAATTCAAAGTGTTTTCCTGAACTTTCCAAAATGTTTGATATGTACATTCTTCCACATACAGGAAAGCCCTATCAAGATGAATAAACTAATGGTCCAATCCTATCTACTACTTGTATTGGTGGAATGCAGGCTCCATTGGCACAAGCTGTTGCAAAAATGCAGTAAAGCACTTTGTGTCACTTTGTGCCTTCAGGTAGCCCTATCTCCCTTCCTGGGCCTGATCTGCTGACCCAGATAAACGTTGGCATGTGCCAGGATTATCACTGGTGCAGGTTTGAGTTGGCCTATTCTGGCTGTTGGGGCTTACCCAGGGCAAGGGGACAAATGTCCTCTTTATCCTAGGAGTCCTCCAGCAGCTGAAATTCCCCCCTCCCAGGATGCAGCCATTGCATTGGCATGGGGTAATTTAATTAGGATTGGCCTGTAAAGAAAGGAAGGGATTACATGGATGTCGCAGTTCATATTCTTGTTGGTGTCTTGGTTGTATTATTTAACTGGAAAGTTTAAAGCTTACAAGCCTTGACATACTTACCTGGGATTAATTACTGTTGTTCAGAGTAGAGGGTGGTGGCACCTCCCCAGTTGGACATCTGCCTGCAAAGGAAGCATAGGGCCTGAACCAGAGAGTGGAGGCAAAGACCCCTGTAGGTTGCTCTGCTTGGCCTCAGGTTGGTCAGTGGTGGAGGACAGGGGGTTAGGTCACCCGGTTCCTGCTCCTCCTTGTCATCTTGCTCCTTACACACAGTCTAGCATGCTCTCCGGCCAGCAGCCCAGACCTAACTGACCCTTAACTGCGAGTGCAGGTTTTAAAGCCAGTCACTCCACCCCCATCTAGATGCCAGCGCCAGGGTACCAGTATCAGCTGCCAGTGCAGGTTTTAAAGCCAACCTCCCAACCTCCAACCTCTCTTTGCTTAGCTCTTAGCTCTTTCTCTTGGGTACTGTTGAGATTAGGGGCCTCTTGACCGGCTCTCTGATCTGTCTCCTCCCCCTTTCTTGCCCCTTCATGCTGCCCCCTGGCTCACAACCCCTCTGCTGCAGGTGGCAGGCGTAGCACAGCTGTGCATGCAGCTGGTGCTGAAGACATGCTTAGCCTCCCAGCAAGGGTAATGCCCCATTGGCATCCACTTCTTCAGCAGGTGGTGAGTCAGGTGGCCAGGCCATGCTGCAGGCAGTCCTCAGGTGCTGAGCACCTTGCTCAGGGATCAGGCGAGGGATTAGCCATCAGAGAACTGCTGCCACGTTCGACAGAGGCTCATTCACCCCCCAGTAAGTTGGGTCCCTGGGGTGAATGGGACCCAACAACTGAACTGTTGGTCCTTTGCTGCAATATTTTTGTCATTCTCCATTCTGTTCATATGAGACGAATACAGAGTTACTCCAGTAAGAAAAGCATGCTGCATGCACGCACGCACGCACGCACGCACGCACGCATGCACACACACACACACACACACACACACACAGAGGGCGCAATTCTAACCTGGAGTTAGGCTGGCACAAGGGACACTGTAAAGTATGTTTGGACCATTCTTGAAGTGAGAGAAGCCAGCACCCAGATGTGCACCATTCTCCATGACTCCAAGAGGGGTCCAAATGAGTTTTACAGTGGCCTTGGTGCGAGCCAAACTTTGCTGGACTAACTGTGCTAGCCTAACTCCAGGCAAGGCCTAACTCCAGGCCGACACATACACACATCCCTGCCTTTGAAGAGTTAGAATATGGTAAGGACAAAGGCAAGAGTTTATTTTTATCAGCTTCCTGGAGCAACTCTCTTTTGAGAGCGAGAGAGAGCGAGAAAGAGAGAGAGTGCACAGCTAAGGGCATACGATTGCAACACTGTGTGTGCTTCCACAAGGCACTCTTCCGCAAATGGGAAACTGCACCTCAGAAGGACTCCTTATCTTGAAAAGCCCAAAGTGTAGAATACATACAACAAAGCAGAGGAAGAGAGGGACAACTTCAGAACTGTGCAGCTAAGTGTCAGCAGCATGTGCAATAAAAAAACAACAACGAAGAAAAGTCTGTTGGAGAATGAAAAGGAACATTGGCAAATCCAACTCCTTCTTTCTCAGACAGGAGAAAGCTTTGAAAAGCAGAACTTGTGCAGTTCCCATTGTGTGAAGAAAAGAAGACCAGGTGGACAGAGTCCAAAGGAGATGAACAAGCTGCCAGCACTCCATGGCATTGTCCTTTGTGAAGACTTCCAAGAAACTGTGACAAAAAAAAAAGAACAAGCATCGGAAGGAATACTGATGAGGAATCTTGGCTTAATAAGACTCAACAACCGGCCACAATTCAGAGAATGTCTTGGTAAAGGCAATGCTCCTGAGATTAGTGGAAGCAGTTTGCTGATTTCCTGATTCAGGAAGCCTTTCCTGTTTTGCCGAGAATTCAGACCACAGTTCCACAGTTCAGTCTGATTTAGATTCACGGACCTCTTGAGCTTACAGACACAGTCAATTGAAAGTAGAGCCAAGCCTTGGGAATTCATTCAGAGTTTAACCCACAGGCTCCAACAATGCCAATAAATATGTCGATATGTGTCACTTAAGAACAACAACCATATTGAAGTTCAGGGAAGAAAAAAAATGGTTGAGGCACAACTTGGGACTATAAAATGCAGCACAGTCAGATATGTGGGAACCTTCAGTTCCTTTCCATTGCTTGGGTAAAATGTGTGGCTTTGAGCCATGAGGGAGGAGCCCATGTTTTGGCTTCTGTTGCTGCTGTTTCTGGGAGGAATTAGTCTGCCATGGGGAGCAGCTTATTATGTTTCCTTCACCAAAGGGTCCAGGGCTTTTCATAGCATCATGGGAAGAATGCAGCTAAATGGGAAGGTTATGACAGGGAGAGCCATACACGCTGTGGTAACCCCCTAATTACATACTGCAATGCATTGTGGGTGGGCCTGCTTTTGAAGGCTATTCAGAAACAATTTCTTCATCTCACCAATTTTGAAACAATTTCATTGGCTGGCTGGCCGGCCATTCATTTCCAAGGACAATTCAGGGTGTTTGTGCTTGTCTTGAATTACAAATATGGATTATAAATATGGATTATGAATTACAAATTACAACTCTCTGACACATGGTTTGTTTAAAATAATCAGTTTAAAATAATCTTTGGAGGCCTCTCCCCAGAAACCTCCACCTTCAGGGTTCATATGGGTGGTGACAAGAGGGAAGACCTTCACTGAGTGAGCCATTGGAAGTCTCTCCCCATGGCATCCACTCCCATTTTTTCAATGCAAGGTGAAGATCTTTTTCTTTTTCCAGATCTTTTAAAACATTTCCAAGCATAATTGTGGTTGAATTTGGTTTTATTCTCCTGCTGTGAGTTTATACTGTTGACTGTTTTGCTGTTTGCTTTGCTTGATATAGGATTTCATTCTTTGTGTGTTATTGTTGTAATATGTGTGCTGTCGTGGGAGCCTTGTGCTGAAAAGGGGCTTGTGACTTTTTTCCCAAACAAACAAACAAAGTGTGTTTAACCGGTTTATATAATTGGTTAACCATGAGTGGCATTGCAATACAGCAAGGGAGGAGTATAATTTCCTCTAATAAGTAAATGAATAAAATGTGAGAAGGGGGCCTCTTCGCTCCATTCATGATGATGCCAGCTGAAAATGGAAGCTGCAGGAATGCTGTTTCCAAACTTGTGAATAGCCTTGTGTGCCAGAACCTTCTTATATGGAGGGGGTTCCAAACTGTTCCATCCAGTGACAGCATGCCCACATCAAGTAATATAATTAGGGTTGACTCAGTCTCCCAGGGCCATATGCATTGACATGGCTATGTCCCTTGTATTTCTGCCTGTTTAATAGAAGGTTCATTAAAATCCTTGTCGTCTTTCAGGCTATATCTAGTGCAAAGCGGAACTGCTCATGCTAGGATTAATTAATGCCAGAGTGGAAAATGGGGAGCATATTTCCTTACCTCCTACCTTTGCCCTGCTAACGGACTGATTTCAGCACAAAAACAGACTGCTGGGCATGGTTTTGTCAGTCCTTGCCAACTAGATGAAATCTGGGCCTTGCCTTATCCATCTGCATCGACGACAGACACTCTCTGCAGGTTAGTCTATTAATTATCTCTAAATATAAATAGAAAACAGCAGGTGTGAGAGTTTCTCGCAATTGCTCTTTAACAGAATTGCTGAGCTATCCCTCCATGAGATAGGAGCCATTCCGTATGCCTGCCCAAAAGGGGATGAGGGCCAGATTTCCCCCTTCACTCCATGTTTTCAGATGCTTTCATCTGCATAAAAAGCCCATTGCAAAATTGGTCACAAAAGACATCCTGTAGAAGTTGATTAGCTGGGATTTGTGGTGTGGGTGGCTCAATCACAATATGGTATAGAAGTGAATGCTTTCCTCCCCATTACATTCCAAGTGAACTGCATGCAGGGCCATGGTCACAAGCCAAAGGAAGCGAGGCTGCTCTTTAGAAGTACTGAGGCAAATCAAAGGTTTTCTTCAAGGCAGTCAAGCATGGCGCAGTAGTAGCAATGGAAGGTGGCCGTGGGATTTTTACACAAATGGACTTGTGAAAGAAAGAAACAAGTCCTGAAGAATGCTTTCTGCAGAGGTCTCAATGTTGGAATGTTGATATTTTTCACCCCCTTCATAAACACCCAGAGCCACCTTGGGAGTGGATTCTTCACAAGGCTGCCAGAGCACCAGTGGGAAGGCTGGAGTCCCAGAGGCATAGAGAGGGTGCTGCAGGGGAAGGTGCACCCACCAGTGGGAAGGCTGGGTGGGTGCTCACTGTGGTGGGGGCAGCAGTATGGAAAAACCTGTGCACTTTTCGGGCCCCCACCCTCCCTTGTGTTTGAGGGAGGTGTGCAGGGAGGTGTGGCCAGGTGATGCACAGGGGTCAGCAAGAGTGCTCAGGGTGTGGTGACATTGCTCCACCCCTGGGCACTCTGTAAGCCAAGTATGGCTCTGCTGGAGTCTTCTTGCATGTGCTGGTAGGCATGGGGGGCACCAGGAAAAGTACGCCACAGAGAAAGGGGGTGGAATAAGGCAGAGGAGAGCAGGGAAGGGGTGGGCAGAATAGGTAGGGGATGGGATAGGGGATCAGTGGATCAGGCCTAGGTGGGGGGCAGGTTTTGCAGTGGCAACACCTGCCAAATCCAAACCCCCTTCCCGGCCTGATCTGCCTGCACAGATCAACTTGGACGTGCACCAGCTATAAAGCTGGTACAGCTCTAACTTGACCCATAGTGGCTGCTGGGGCTTACCCTGGGATAAAGGAGCAGATGTCACTTTACCCCAAGAAGACCTCCAGCAGCCCAAACACCCCCACTTTGCAGGATATAATGGAGGCTTCACTGCCGTCACTGCATCAGCATCCTGGGGTTTAGTAGGATTGGACTAACTGCTGCAAGACAATAGCCAAGCTCCAGAGAAGCAAAATATGAACGTAGAAAATAGCTGCATATACACTACGGAGCCCTACACAATGTTTTCATGGCTATTCTTACTGCTAAAAAGGCAAGTCGCTTTCTGAACCAGATGCCAATTATTACTGAATGCATGCATGTAGGAGAAACAGGGTTGGTTCAGGTTATACTTGCTCAGTTCAATCTATCCCATCCCATTATAAATGTGCAGGCCCATGACACATACGTGGCTTAGCCCAAGGGTGTCAAACACATTTCATTCAGTGAGCCAAATAACATTCATGAGGCTATAAATGATGTCATTAAGCAGGAAATGATGTCATTAAGCAGATGATGGCCAGAAATGAGCATCTAAGAACTCATCAGCTGCAAACGACAGAAAATAAGCAAATCTTGATCATATTTTCAAGGTAGCCAATGATCACATGGGCTACCCTTTTGGCAGTGACACCTTAGTTCAGCAGTTGAGAGCAACTCATGTTGGTGCTGGGAGAGCCTGAGGGCCAGATAAAGAGGTCTTGTGGGCTGCATCTGACCCGCAGGCCTTATATTTGACACTTCTGGCCTAGACTGCCCCTTTCTGGGCTAGTCTGTTTAATTGCAGTGGGAGAGTTTACTTAAACCTTTGTGCATGGTGAGCGCCAGAGGCATCCTACCGGAATGGGGCGGGACCCCGTTCCGTTAGTTCCGGGGAGAGCAAGAACGGAGCAGCAGTGCGCGGCAGACTCCGCGTGCTGTTTTTGCCCACCCGCCCACCCCTGTGCCTGGATCGCTCTGTAAGAGAGCTCTTCCTGGCGCAGGGAGGCGTTGCCGGGCACCGCAAGGGGGCGGGGAGCTACAGCTCACCCGTCCATCCCCGCGGCATTCTGGATCCTGGTGCCAGCAGCGTTCCGGTTGCTGGCGCCAGTGAATGACGTCACTGGTGAGCACATACTTTCATAATCACCTGGGGTCAGTTAGTCATGGTAGATATCCATACCTGAATGTGTTGTCAGCATGTTATCTATTGGTTTATGTATGATCAGCTGCAGCCAAATATGAAAATCTATACGCTGAAGCGGCAAGGTGTTCTTCAGTTTTATTCTGTTTTAAAAATCCAGTCTCTTTGGCAGTCAGAACTGCTTCAGTGAAAACACAGACTATTAAGTTTGGTGTATGCGAAGTTTCCTACCTGCACATGTCCCTTCTTTTAATTGTGACCAGGCAATGAATTTCTTACATTTTTTGTCACCAGAAAGGTTGGTCTAATTCTCTCTTGGGGAGGGGGAAAGAGCAATAAACCTTTTCTTTCCTAATGCAATCACTTTTATATAAATAATTCATTATAAAAAAAAACACATGCTATTCTATCATGAATCTACTGGCTCAGAAGAAGCTGATTGCTTAGCAGCCTGGGATAACCTAAATATCATTCCCAGTGATTTATGTAACTCAAGTTACTGCCTACCAGACAACCATCAATTTTTCATTCAAATTATTACAGATATTTGGGACAAACCTACATTTATTCCATCTTGGCAGCTCTGGATTAAACTTGTCTCTGGAGAAGATATGTATATAAAACGTGCACCATAATTCTCATGCAAATGTCTTATTTGAAAATGAATGGAAAAGAAAGAAATATATGTATTTTATAAAGTTCATTGTAAAATTGTTCTATAGCACATTTTTACACTGCCAGCACCAAGGAAAGAGACAAAGCCGGTTGCAGTGCTCTGCTAATACCATTTAACATGACTGTATGCTCTCCATCCACAGGGTGCCAAAGGGATTCCCCCTCCAAAAAAATAAAAATAAATCCTTGAGCATAGGATGATGCTCAAATGGAATTTTCTCATGTACCCTATCAAGCTGGACAATCGGTCAGAATGCCAATGACTGAAGGGACCCTGTGTGGGTTAAAGAAATGAAAATTAATGCAGTAAGCAGGACAACAGATCCCAAGTACTGAGAGGGCTGACGTTCAAAGAAGATATGAAATGGCAGCTGAAAGGTATACAGAGGAACCCAGAAAATGATTTTCTACTGTACTGAGCCAAAGCCATGGTTGGCCTCCAGCAAAGGATTGCTGACATCGATTGGCAGCACCTGTCCAGGGATTTGCACGCATTGTTCTCTGTCCTACCCATATATGCTGGGGATTGAACCAGGAGCTTTTGGAATGCAGGGCATGTGCTGTCAATCACCGAGCAGTCAGTCAGGCCCGCCCTCTAAATGCACTATCTGCCCAATCCTATCGTTCCAGTTCCCTCGTAGGTTTAGCAGTAGCCAAATGTCTACCACTGCATCCTATGGGAGCCACGGCAGCCTTAGGAGGCACCTCGGGAGAAGGGGACGCTGCCAATGGGCCTCCTCAAGTCTGTACCAGCTATTTTGCTAGCGCAATCTTGAGGGTATTTGTGTTGGGCTGTGTGGCCCAACATGGAGGTTAAGATCTGGTGGTAGAGACCACTGCTGGTCCTACCCCTTCCCCAGGTCATCACCCTCCCCACACCTTCCTCTCACCCTGAATGAGTGCACCCTCAGTTGCTCCAAGATTTCTAAATTTGCACCTCCTGTGAGCCCCCATGTGGTATTTGCAGCAGCTATTAATTGTGTGTTTCCTCTCCTCCTCCTTTGTGATAGTTGCTATAGCTGTGAGCGATAGAAGAAAGGTGTTTGGGAATCTATTTCTCTTTTTCACTGTCCTGATTAGCACCTAGAGCTCTGGGAAATGTAGTTCTCTCTCTCTCTCTCTCTCTCTCTCTCTCTCTCTCTCTCTCTCTCTCTCTCACACACACACACACACACACACACACACACACAGAGAGAGAGAGAGAGAGAGAGAGAGAGAGAGAGAGAGAGCATATATGCAATAAAATCACCAGTAATAATAAAAATATAATAGTTCTAGAAAAATTCCTCATTCCATTCAATAGTTTCTCTAACATTTCCTACTTGCTCATAGGATAATATTAAAAGAAAATGATGAAAGATAAATGGCCTCCAGGATCCAAACTAGGGAAGCCACCTTTTCAGCAGAAGCGAAGAATACAATGTATTTTTTTTTTCAAAAAATGAAAGGAAAGAAAACCCCAAGCACACCTCCAAAGGCCTGTCATCAGCACACCAGAGATAATATTACGACAGCTGGAACAGTTTTTTGCAAGAGAAGAAAAATGATTTGAGTTTGTAATCACAGCAGGAGACTTGGATGAAGTGATGGGTTAACCCTCTCCTCCTCCCTGGCCACATGCTTTTGTGAAAGAAAAAGAAAATATCACACAATGGGAAAAATGTTAGAAAGCATTTTAGTGCCCTGCTTGGATACTGGCTTTATTTCTGACTGTAACACAGATTCAAAAGCATTTTTTTCTCTACCTGGGCCTTTTTTTCGTTTTCTGTTATCCAGTGCCATGAAGTACTGGAACTGGATTGGATAAATCTGGATTCGAAACCATCTACTTTAAGCCAGCTACATGTTCTTGGCTTAACCCACCTCCGTGGGTTGTTGTGCTGAGAAAATATAGTCTGCATGTACTCTGCACTGAGCACCTTACTAGAAGTGTGAAATACAACTGTGAGTGCAATCCTAAACTGGAGTTAGGCCGGCATAAACTAAACCAGCAAAGTTTGGCCGGCACAAGGGCCACCGTAAAGCACATTTGGACCACTCTCGGAGTCAGAGAGGATGGCACACGTCTGTGTGCTGGCCTCTCTGACTCTGAGTGGTCGAAACATACTTTACGGTCTCCCTTGTGCCAGCCAAACTTTGCTGGTTTAGTTTATGCCAGCGTAACACAGGTTAGGATTGTGCTCTATGTTACATAAAGCTGTGGTGCTGTTTGTGTATTTATCACTAGATTTTCAAGGCTTGAAGAGTGAAAATGGTTCAATAAAATGATGAGCTCTAAAGCCTGTGGATGAGTCGATCCAACCTGGTGACCGAAAGAGTGGACTGTGAAGATCTAAGATGGCTAGCAAGACATTGAAGGAATCTTGGCATTTCAATCTGTAGGGTTTTGTTTTGAAGAAAAAAACAAAGCTCTTGGAAGCTTAGACAATGTAAGCTTATATCCTGGAGCAAAGACCAGCTGGATGGGAGATTTTTGCTGAGATCCCAGTACTGGGAGTGTGTGTGTGTGTGTGTGTGTGTGTGTGTGTGTGTGTGTGTGTGTGTGTGTGTTTCGCATAGGCTCCTCAATGCCTGGAGCAATTGGCACAAAACTTGGCACGCATACACCTTGCGGCCTGGCAACAAACACTGCTGGGGTCAGGCCCCCCTAGCACCCCCGGGGGTGGGGGTACGCGGGGGTCCCCACGTGAAAACGGCTAAAAACGGCCAAAATTAGCATCAAATCCACAGTTTCCGGGGTCCCGAGATGAGCGGCGATGCTCCCAACGCCGTTGGAGTCCGGGTTCAGCCCCCCCTCGACATGGGGGGCAAGAAGGGGTGCGAAACAAAACGTCCGCCATGCCCTGCTGGAACGCCTGGACCGATTGGCATCAAACTCGGCATGCAGAAGCCTAGCGGCCTGGCCACATATACTGCCGGGTTTGGGGCCCCTAGCACCCCTGGGGGCAGGGGTGCGTAGGGGGCCCCACGTGAAGACGGCCGGAAACAGCCGAAATTGGCGTCAAGTCCGTAGTTTCCAGGGTCGCCGAGACAAGCAGTGACACTCCCGATGCCAGTGGAGTCTGAGTTCAGGCCCCCCTCAGCATGGGGGGCCAAAAGGGGTGCAAAATAAAACATTCGCCATGCCGTGCTGGAACGCCTGGAGCAACGTGCACCAAACCCAGCACGTGCGTGCCTTGCGGCCTGGCGACAAACACTGCAGGGGTCAGGCCCCCCCAGCGCCCCCAGGGGTGCTATAAGCTTTTTGCTATAAGCTTTTTGTTACCCGGTGTTGCCCGGGTAACAAAATGATCTTCCAGAGTTTATGAGTTTTGTACCCCTTTTCGCCCCCCATGCTGGCGGGGGCCAAACCCGGACTCCAACCGCGTCGGGAGCATCGCCGCTCGCCTTGGCGACCCCGGAAACTATGGATTCAACGCTGATTTTGGCTGTTTTCGACTGTGTTCACGTGGGGGCCCCTGCGCACCCCCACCCCTGGGGGCGCTGGGGGGGCCTGACCCCCGCAGTGTTTGTCGCCAGGCCGCAAGGCACGCACGTGCCAGGTTTGGTGCGCATCACTCTAGGCGTTCCAGCACGGCATGGCGGAAATTTCATTTCGCACTCCTTCACGCCCCCCACACCAAGGGGGGCCCGAACCCGGACTCCAGCGGCGTCACGAGCATCGCCGCTCATCTCGGCGACCCTGGAAATTATGGACTCAATGCCAATTTCGGCCGTCTTTAGCCGTCTTCACTTGGGGCCCCCTGCGCACCCCCACCCCCGGGGGCGCTGCAGAGGCCTGACCCCTGCAGTGTTTGTAGCCTGGCCGCAAGGCACGCATGTGCCAAGTCTGGCACCAATCACTCCAGGCGTCGCAGTGGGGCATGGCGGACGTCTTGTTTCGCACCTCTTCCCACCCCCCATGTTGAGGGGGAGCTTAACCCAAACTTCCACGGCATGAGGAGCGTCGCCGCTCGCCCTGGTGACCCCGGAAACTATGGATTTGACGCTGATTTCGGCCGTTTTCGACCATTTCCACGAGGGAACCTCCACTCCCCACGTACCTCCACCCCCGGGGGCGCTAGGGGCGTCTGACCCCTGCAGTGTTTGTTGCCAGGCTGCAAGCTGTACGCATGCCAAGTTTCGTGTCGATCGCTCCAGGCATTGCAGAGCCTATGTGGAACACAGACACACACAGACGCACAGATGCACACACATCCTTTATATATATGTGCATTTATTATCTTGTCAACAACAGAAGATTTTGATACCATGTAAGTGCTTTGCTGTAAGGCAGCCTACAATTTTTTTCACTGCTGAAAGCCTGCAGGGTAGACTGTCCATCCCCTTTGGATGCTCCAGCATAAGGGTACAGAGCTGGTATTTTGTGGCAGGGATTCAGGTGGGGGGGGGTGCATGAGCCTCCACTGATCTTGCCCTAAAGTAATATTGCTGGGAAGAAAACAAAGTAGGGTGCAGCAGTTACTACACAATCTATGGCAGGCTAAAAGCTTTTCCAAATGTTTTGTTTTCTCTAAAATGTTTGCTTTTGGAGGAAAAAAAAAATGCTTGCCTGGTGTTCAGTTGTGATTTGTGTTGCTTGTGATATGAGTGACTAAGTGAATGGGATGCAAAGGTTATCTGTCATTTTTATGCAAGCATGATGTGTTTTGTCTCTGCTAGAGTACTTCGTGCTCGTAGCTAATGGATTCCGTTGAATCACCTGGGTGGTGGAAAGAGCAATGCAAAGAAAATTAATAGCACTACCAAAAACGCGTGGGAGGGGATACGATTGCCTTAGTTTTATGCCGACAATTTCTATTCTTCCTGCCTGCATCCTTTTGTTTCACCTTATTTGACTTCAGACTGGAAGTGCTTCGGTGGCAGGGCTTGCCGATTTGAAAATATTCTTCCAAGCAGCAGGTCGAGCAGCACAGCACATTTTAATGGTGTTGCTGAAGTAGTGCACGTATATCTAGAAGTGTCACAGGCATCTGCCTAGGAATGTTATAATATCAAATGCCCCTGTTGGACTTCATGCACGCAGCATCAGGCCAAGCACAGCACAGCTTGCTGTCTGTTGTGAGCCGGACAGGTAAACTGTGATCAATCTTGTGATCTTCTTTTCCTGTCTCATTGTATTGCCCCCTTGGAATTTACCTTGTGCTGGGGGCTGTTTTCTTAGTTGTGCTCCTTTCATTCAGAAAAGAATTGAATTATGCGTATCTGGGCAGTGTATGCACAAAGAAATGGGTTGGTTTTTTGAAATGGATATTTTTAGAAGCCTCAGTAGCTCATAGGCAAGCCAGCTAGATAAACCAGGAAACCCCTGCATGACCTGAACATTGCCGGCCATTGACCATTGCTAAAAGCAGATTTCAGTAGTTTCTGAGGCCAAGCCCTGCACTAAGCCTTGTGTAGTAGCATCAGCAAGGCTGAGGATTTAGGCTGTCCAGAACGCTGATGGTTCTGAGCCCTTCCAAGTACATGATCTGGCCAACCTTCAACGTCATCCCTGCAACCATTCAAAAGCCTGCTAAAACAGGTTCCCCAAACTGGTAGGCAACTGATTGGTTGCCAGGCAGCCTTAGGCAGAGGAGCCTGGGAATGTTAATGGAACTTAGCATTTGCATGTTTAAAGTGTTTCATATATATTATCATGATACCAGTGGCGTAGGCCTCCAGGTGCAGGAATGGAATGGGGGGCTCCAGGTGTCATTCTCAGAGGGGGTGTCACCAAATTTTGAAAGTCACTGGATTACGGAATACTACCATCATGCTGTATACCATTGGATGTGGAATCTCACCCAAAATTCAATGGAACAAAACAAGTGTAATGTCTCTATTCTAGCAAACATTATGCGGACAACGAAAATAGAAAATAAAACTTCTTTTGTACAAATCACAGTTTGGAAAATCATGGTTTTAAGGAATAATGCCATCATGCTGTATACCGTTGGATGTGGAATTTCACCAGGAATTCAATGAAAAAATCCTTAGTGTAATATTTCTATTCTAGCAAAAATTATGCTTCCCCCCAAAAACCCGAAATACAAGTGTCTAATGCAGGGGTGTCAAACATACAGCCTGTGGTCTGAATGATGAGTCCACAAATTATGTCGGGGGGGGGTGTCAAACATTTATGGGCCCCGGGTGCAAAATGACCTAGCTAC
>JAJKFI010000098.1:3319949-3359934 GCA_029204185.1 Lerista edwardsae
AATCAATCAATCAATCAATCAATCAATCAATCAATCAATCAATCAATAGGTACTTATATACCGCTTTTCAACACGAAGTTCACAAAGGGGTTTACAGGCAAATAGTAATAATAATAAGTTAAATGGCTCCCTGTCCCAAAGGACTCACAGTCTGAAAAGAAAAAGAAAAAAGCAATAGCTGCTAGAAAGACTGCACGGGGTGAAGAGGGACAATTACTCTCCCGCTGCTAAATATAAGAGGAACTATAACCTGGCTAATCAGCATCTTTCCTAACAGAAACCTTCCGTTTTCAGCAATACAGAGTTAATTCCAAAGTCTAGCTTCTTTCCTTAATTTAAGAGTCCATCAAATTGTTGAATGGACTTTCATTTTGAATGCTGAAATTGAAATAAACTGCAGTGAAGTCAAAAATATATAGGCTAGGACTCGGTCTGAAGATACTGTCCGTTGTACATCTTGTTGTTGTTCAGTCGCTAAGTCGTGTCCGACTCTTCGCGACCCCTTGGACCACAGCACGCCAGGCCTCCCTGTCCTCCACTAGCTTCCTGAGTTCGCCCAATTTCATATTCATTGCTTCGGTGACACTATCTAACCATCTCATCCTCTGTCGCCCTCTTCTCCTTTTGCCTTCAATCTTTCCCAGCATGAGGGTCTTTTCTAAAGAGTCCTCTCTTCTCATCAGGTGGCCAAAGTATTGGAGCTTCAGCTTCAGCATTTGTCCTTCCAGGGAGCAATCAGGCTTGACTTCCTGGAGAATTGACCGATTGGATCTCTTTGCAGTCCAGGGGACTCTCAAGAGTCTTCTCCAACACCATAATTCAAAAGCATCGATTCTTCAACGCTCTGCCTTTCTTATGGTCCAGCTCTCACAGCCATACATGGCTACTGGGAAAACCATCGCTTTGACTATGCGAACCTTTGTTGGCAGGGTGATGTCTCGGCTTTTGATTAAGCTATCTAGGTTCACCATAGCTTTCTTCCCAAGAAGTAAACGTCTTTTAATTTCATGGCTGCAGTCACCATCTGCGGTGATCTTGGAGCCCAGGAAAATAAAGTCTGTCACTGCTTCCATTTCTTCCCCTTCTATTTGCCAGGAAGTGATGGGAGTGGTTGCCATGATCTTAGTCTTTTTAATGTTGAGCTTCAAACCAATTTTGGCACTTTCCTCTTTCACCCTCTTCAAAAGGTTCTTTAGGTCTTCCTCACTTTCTGCCAGTAGAGTGGTATCATCTGCATATCTGAGGTTGTTGATGTTTCTCCCAGCAATCTTGATTCCAGCTTGTGAGTCATCCAGCCCTGCCTTCCTCATGATGTACTCTGCGTATAAGTTAAATAAGCAGGGTGACAATATACAGCCTTGTCGTACTCCTTTCCCAATTTTAAACCAGTCGGTTGTTCCATGTCCAGTTCTAACTGTTGCTTCCTGACCCGCATAAAGGTTTCTCAGAAGGCAGATCAGGTGGTCTGGAACTCCCATCTCTTCAAGAACTTGCCACAGTTTGTTGTGATCCACACAATCAAAGGCTTTAGCATAGTCAATGAAGCAGAGGTAGATGTTTTTCTGGAACTCTCTTGCTTTCTCCATAATCCAGCGAAGGTTGGCAATTTGATCTCTAGTTCCTCTGCCTCTTCGAAAACCAGCTTGCACTTCTGGTAGTTCTCGATTCACATACTGCTGAAGCCGAGCTTGTAGGATTTTGAGCATGACCTTGCTAGCATGTGAAATGAGTGCAATGGTGCGGTAATTCGAGCAATCTTTGGCATTGCCCTTCTTTGGGATTGGAATGTAAACTGATCTTTTCCAGTCTTGTGGCCACTGTTGGGTTTTCCAAATTTGCTGGCATATGGAGAGCAGCACTTGGACAGCATCATCTTTTAAGATTTTGAGTAATTCCGCTGGAATGCTGTCACCTCCACTAGCTTTGTTGTTAGTGAGGCTTTCTAAAGCCCACTTGACTTCACTCTCCAGGATGTCAGGTTCGAGCTCAGTGACTGTACCACTGTGGTTATCAGGAACATTTGGATCGGCCTTATAGAGTTCCTCTGTGTATTCTTGCCACCTCTTCTGAATCTCATCTGCTTCTGTTAGGTCCTTGCCATTTTTGTCCTTTATTGTGCCTACCTTAGCATGAAATTGTCCTTTGACATCTCCAATTTTCTTGAAAAGATCTCTAGTCCTCCCCATTCTGTTGTTTTCCTCTATTTCTTTGCATTGCTCATTTAGAAAGGCCTTCCTATCTCTCCTTGCTGCTCTCTGGAAATCTGCATTCAGTTGGGTATATCTTTTCCTTTCTCCCTTGCTTTTGGCTTCTCTCCTTTCCTCAGCTATTTGTAAAGCCTCGTCAGACAGCCACTTTGCCTTCTTGCATTTCTTCCTCTTTGGGATGGTTTTAGTTGCTGCCTCCTGTACAATGTTACAGACCTCCGTCCAAAGTTCTTCAGGCACTCTGTCTACCAAATCTAAGCCCCTAAATCTATTTGTCACCTCCACTGTATATTCGTAGGGGATCTGATTTAGGTCATACGTGGAGGGCCTAGCGGTTTTCCCTACTTTTTTCAGTTTAAGCCTGAATTTGGCAAGAAGAAGCTGATGATCTGAGCCACAGTCAGCTCCAGGTCTTGTTTTTACTGCCTGTATGGAACTTCTCCATCTTTGGCTGCAAAGAATGTAATCAATCTGATTTCGATGTAGACCATCTGGTGAAGTCCATGTGTACAGTCGCCGTTTGTGTTGCTGGAAAAGGGTGTTTGCTATGACTAATGTGTTCTCCTGACAGAACTCTATCAGTCTTTGCCCTGCTTCATTTTCTACTCCAAGACCAAACTTGCCTGTTATTCCTCTTACCTCTTGACTGCCTACTTTAGCATTCCAATCCCCTATGATGAGAAGGACATCTTTTTTGGGTGTTAATTCTAGAAGCTGTTCTAGGTCTTCATAGAAGCGGTCAACTTCTTCCTCATCAGCACCAGTGGTTGGGGCGTAGACTTGGATTACTGTGATGTTGAAAGGTTTGCCTTGGATCCGAATGGAAATCATTCTATCATTTTTGAGGTTATACCCCAGTACTGCTGTTCTCACTCTCTTGTTCACGATGAAGGCTACTCCATTTCTTCTAAGGGATTCCTGCCCACAGTAGCAAATATAATGGTCATCTGAATTAAATTCTCCCATTCCTGTCCACTTTAGTTCACTAACTCCCAGGATGTCGATGTTCAGCCTTGACATCTCACGTTTGACCACATCTAGCTTGCCTTGATTCATAGATCTGACGTTCCAGGTTCCTATGTGGTATTGTTCTTTGCAGCATCGCACTTTCCTTTCACTTCCAGACACATCCACAGCTGAGCTTCCTTTCAGTTTCGGCCCAGCTACTTCACTCTTTCTGGAGCTACTAGTACTCGTGTTCTGCTCTTCCCCAGTAGCATAATGGACACCTTCCGACCTGAGGGTCTCATCTTCCAGTGTCATATCGTTTAGCCTTTTTGTTCTGTAATCCATGGGGTTTTCTTGGCAAGAGTACTGGAGTGGGTTGCCACTTCCTTCTCCAGCGGACCACGTTTAGTCAGAACTCTCTGCTGTGACCTGTCCATCTTGGGTAGCCCTACATGGCATAGCTCACAGCTTCATTGAGCTACTCAAGCCCCTTCGCCACGACAAGGCAGTGATCCATGAAAGGGGTTGTACATCTACTTTGCTGGTTTAAGGTATCGTCCATACATGACTACCTGGCTGCCCTATGAATGCTGCTTTGTGTTTCATTGAGGAAAGCTGAAATATATAAAGTGATAGATGATGCCACTATAAAAACAATATTAATATTGTTTCTCAGTTCATTGTTTATACCTTTTTATTAAACACAGTGGCATTCCAGTCAAAATTTATACAATTACACAACTTATAGAAAAAGGACCAAACGTTTATGTCCTATACAAAACTCTGAATTTTTTAATAGCATCTCAAAGTATTTGTACTGAAATATTTAAATAGAAAAATCAATAAAGCATACCTAATGCAATAAATGTTATAGTCAAACAAATTCAAAGCTGTCCTTGCAAGTTATTTTTCTTGGAATACTTGTAAGTATTTTAAGAAATGACAGTTCAATAGACTTAATTTTTAAGAGAAAAAAGTGAAAGCTCCAAAAATAATTAAAACCCTAATTTTAGTACACAGAGAACTGTGCATCAAAAATAAAGATATTTCCTAGATATAGTCATCTGAATAAAAAAGGTTAATCACCACTTTGAAACTATCTCATTCACATTGGTATTGTATCCATTCATTTTCATTTTATGGAATATTTCTATGTTTTAGAAATGTGGATGATGATTGCAGATCATTCAAAAATATTGCAGGTCATTCAAAAATAGAAATATACTGTATGTTGTCCTTGCAAATATATATGTGCATTGGAAAATAATATGTATTCTCTGCATTTCTTCCCACTTCATATCTGAAGAAAATAACTGCCATCATTGGCTTCATAGGAATTGAAGTTAATGACGGCTGGATTGAGACATTAATACATAATGTATTACAGGCTGCTTGTAATTTAAGGACAGCTAACCAGAAAACTTCAAAAATGCCCACTGCTGTAGAATGATTAAATAAGATTTCGTTTGTGGGGAAACTAGGAAATTATCATTAAGTACAATATTAGGAGAAAATCGACGTGAAGTGAAGATAACTTTTATTATTTGTAGAGACTATTTGCAGAAGACACTAATGACTGCCAGTGCAACAATTGAATTTCAATGAAACGTCCGGGCTGGGCATGGCCTTGGCACTTAGTATGCAGGACCTCTCAGAAGTATGTCCTGTTGTGTTCACTGGGGCCAGAGGTGTGGCATGCATTGCCAGTGCTGGGGCCAAAGCACTAGTTGCATTTTCCTCCGAGGTGGGGTGCTGCCGGCTCTTGCGTGCCTCGCCCAGGCTTCAAATGAATTCTTAGGGGCACAAAATGTTGCACCCCTAAGAATTTTGTGGCCAAGGCAACTGCCCCCCACCACACTATGCCTCTGAATGGGGCTTGCTCCTAGGAAAGCATGTTTAGGATTGCAGCTAGAATGAGCTGGAATTGCACTTGTGGTGACTCGGTGGTAAAAATAGATATGTGTTTGTGTGCATATATGTACATCTCTCTCTGTCTCTCTCTCGCTCGCTCACACGCTCTGTGTGCATGCGTGTGGCGGGAGGGAGAGGGAGGGTGTATCGCAAGTTAGCCCAGTCTACACATGCATGTGGACAGGGTATGGCAATCTCTCACCTTCCACTCCACATGTGATTTCCTCTCTCTCCCCTTTTGTCTGCCTACTCCCATAGCAACTCCACCAGGCTTTCTTTTCCCCCCTCCAACCATCTTGTATTTATTTGCTTGTTTAGAGGATTTTTTTGTCCTGTCTTTCTTCAGGATAAATAAATACGTGTGCATAAATGTGTTCCAAGCTGGGCAGGCAGGGAGGACTGATTTGTCCATCCTTTTCTTTTGGCACATTAGATGATTGCTAACGAGAACAGGACTTTGTGATTTCCAGGATTGTTTGTTTTTTTCCCCTCTTTTGAACATGAGCCATTATTTCCCATGTAAATATTTAGCTATCCTAATGAAATGGTAGAAATGAAGACTAAGGGCGCAATCCTAACCTGGAGGTCTGTGTGCTGGCCTCTCTGACTCCAAGAGTAGTCCAAACATACTTTATGGTGGCCCTTGTGCCAGCTAAACTTTGCTGGCCTAACTGTGCCAGCCTAATTCCAGGTTAGAAATTATAATATAATTTTAATACATGCCCCCCCCCCGCTTATGTGCTGTTCGCCAGCTTTTTTTCCCAACTGCCAGCAACTGGGGGGGGGAGAGAGAAGGTGGCAGGGGAGGGGCAGTGAGTGCTAAAGGTGCCCAGCCACATGGAGGACCCAGGAGTCCAAGCTGTGCAAGGTTCCTCTGTTTAAGGAGCCCCCTGTGCCCTCGTCCAATAAATTCATTTAGCTAAGATTCATTTAGCATCTCTAGAAAATGCAAAATTCTAAGGAACAGTGGAGAGGTTCAGACAGATAGATCTTGATTTCAGAGCAAAGCAGGTAGCAATTATTCACCACATAGTTTCACATCCCAGCCTGCCCTTTTTCTCATATGCAAGACTAAGAGTGCGACCCTTATCTGGAGTTAGGCCGGTACAGTTAGGCCAGCAAAGTTTGGCCGGCACAAGGGACACAGTAACGTACACTTGGACCACTCTGAGAGTCAGAGGGCCCAGCACACAGACGTATGCCATCCTCCCTGACTCCAAAAGTGGTCCAATTGTGCTTCACGGTGGCCCTTGTTCTGGTCAAACTGTGCTGGCCTAACTCCAGGTTAGGATTGCGCCCTGAGAGTTGTCAACTCGCATTCTCTGTCTGCTTTTTGCTGTTTCAAATCCCAATACTTGTGAGTCCATTTGTATGCATTCTTGTTCGAGTGATTTGTCTGGAAAGATCCTGAAATAAACTAGCTGCTCAGTTCGGTGAAAGTTATGAACATTAAAAGACATGGAACCTTATAGATCAATAGGTGCCTGCTGAACTGAAAAATCCTGCGCGCCTATTAGGGATCAGGCTAAATCCCGGAAAGCATTCTGACTCAATCCCAAGGCATGCTGGAATAAATTGGAAGCCATTCAGATGCCTAGCAAAACTGTGTAAAGAAGGCCTGTGTAGCTTGTGTTCTCTCATGTCAAATCCAACCTTCCAGCCATTTTGTGGCTTCCAGGTCATTCTCCTGTTTTTGCTCTCCAAGATCAGCAAAAACAGGAGCTTTTTTGAACTTCTGGTGTTCAGCCTCGTGAATCCAAAGTTAAATAACCCTTATATAAAGCAGCCTCCAGCTTTGTCCTTAATAGGGAAAAGGTGGTTCGTTTTAGATGCGACCCATCTTTTAACCATTTTGAAAACTGTTGTCATGTGAAGAATAGTAAGCAATACTGAAGAGTTCTTGTTGTTTGCTTACGGCCTCTTGCAGAAAGCAGCTGCCCTCCAGAGTTAAAAACTGCTACTAAAACTGAGTTAAACACAGCAGTATTTTTGCTTGTGCCCAAAGACACTTTGGACACTGGTCCTATGACCCACCCATCCCCATCCCAATGATCTTAGGCTACAATCAGTGATGTCATGCAGGGGGTACGTGGGGATACGCAAGTACCGGTTTCTAGGATTACAGCTGGCCCCGCCCATTCGCCCACCCACTCGTTGACTCCGCCCTCTGCAACGTTTGAATTTCCTGCATGTTTGAATTTCCTGCTTGTTCTCAGAGCCAGGCAGGCAGGCAGGCAGCGAGCAGAGCCTTTCCTTTCCTTGCCACTGAAAAATGAGCTGCTCTGGGGTTTTAACATGATGCCAGGCCTCCTTAACATGTTCTGGGGGTGCTGTGGAATACTGTTGCAACTGTTGGGTCAGTTTAAAATCATCTGAGACCTCAAAAAGGGCTTTTTTCATGTCACTTCCTGCCACGACATCACTTCTGGCTTATTACATCACTTCCGGTGGGCGGGTCCCGACACATGCCAATCAAAAGTGAGTACCTGTTCTTAAATTATTTAGATGACACCACTGGCTACAATCCTCTACATACTTACCACACTTTGCCCCAAGTGGTGGAACTGAGGGGGGGCGCAAAGGGGGCAAAAGCCCTGGTGCTGGACTGCAGTGGACTTGGGGGGCAGCGGCGCAATACATCCCCCCCGCTCATGTGCTGTTTGCCAGCTTTTTTTCCCAACTGACAGCAACTGGGGGGGGGGGAGAGAAGGTGGCAGGGGAGGGGCAGTGAGTGCTAAAGGTGCCCAGCCACATGGAGGACCCAGGAGTCCAAGCTGTGCAAGGTTCCTCTGTTCAAGGAGCCCCCCCCTCGTGCCCTCGACCAATAAATAGAATGCTGGGGCCAGGGGCAGTGATCAAGGGGCGGCCCCTCCCAGGAACACTACTGGTAAGCCCTATGGAACTTAGTGAAACTTACTCCTGAGTAGAAATACATAGGATTGCCCAGTTATTTTAACTTGAATTTTTATGGACTATGGTCTGCTTGCTTCCTCCATCCATAATGGAGGATTTTGCTGAAATAAGCTTATTCCTCTTTAGGGTGCTATCAGAATCTTTCTTGCTTTTGCTGCAACAGGGTAGCACGGCTATCATCCGGAATTTGATCACATGTCAGCAGGTGGTTTGATTTGCAGGAGGCTACTGAACAGGGCTGAGACCTTCTCGTGGATTTTCATGCATGTGTCCAGCAATCTCAACAGGCGATTCTTTTCTCTGATTTTGTAGTGATTATTTCAACTGCCCAAACTGAGCCCCACCACAGTATAGCATGCAGTCACACCAGTGAGGAACCCACTGCATGCGATGGTGGAAGGTGATCAGAAGGCCAACAAGAAGTTAAACTTTTCTACTTATCTATGGGTAGGACGTCTGGCCACTTATGGGTGTCCTCGGACCCATGCTAACTATATAGTTGGAGTATGCATGAGGAGGGGAAGGCTGGAAAATGGAGAATTGGTACTGAAATCCACCATCCAGCCTGCTCCCCACCCCTGCCCTCCTCTCCCTACCCTGGAATACCCCAAATCTCCCTCTATCTGCCCCCACCACCGACACACCAACATTGGCGGAGCCTCTGAGAGCCACTGGCATGCGCACTGCATCTCTAGCCATTTGCGCCACTGGCCTGGAAGCACACTGTAGCATGCTGGGTTTTGCACCACCACCACCACAGAGCCTTGTACTGCTGGCGTGCACATTCTGGCAGCACAAGGCCCAGATCAGAATGGGCTACTGGAGTGTTAAAGTTTTGGGATCCATGTCTGGGATTTATGTACTGGGGTGGATATGCTGTGATTGGCTGCAGAGTTACCGTGAATCGCTTGTGACTTCAAGTAGGCATTTTAGTAGGGGCCTAGCTATGTGCAGGACCTCAGCTAAAGTCTTCTTTAAAGGTAATGCATCAAAGCTACTGAAAACATCATTCTTCCTCTCTTTTCACCTTGCAAGGAAAAATAGTCCAGAGAGAAACCTCCTGACTATTTAAATATTTACTTAATACAGCAGAGCATTCAGTTCCTTTCATAAGCAATTGACTTTTTCCTTTGATCTCTCAGAACCCAGTGCTTCTTTTTTTTTAATGAATATATTACTCACAAAAGATACTGGGTCGGCAGCCTCTTGAGAATGAACAACTCTGTTGATATGACAAAACAGGGAAGAAGGCAGAGAGGTACCTAAGGACGATTCAAGCCAAATGTACTTGGCCTGACTGTCTTGCTTGAGGCTCCTTCCATCTCATACAGTGACAGATGTGGCAAGAGGAGAGGACCATATTTTATTGGTGCCACATTTCCCCCCCACTTACCAGGTGAGACTCCATAGCTAACAGCGCAATCCTACAGAGCGTGCAGTGTTGGCGCAACGGGGTTGTGTTGACTCTGTGCGCTTAGTGCTGACGTGGGGGCGCTGATCAGCACCCCCGTGTCGGTGCTAAGGCAACAGGCCCTGCAGCACTGGTCCTGTTGCGCCCGTGCAGCACCTCCCTAGCATGCCATGATGCCATGATGGGGCGGCACAGGGATTGGGGAGGAGGGAGAATGTGGGCAGGGGGAAGGCGGAACGTGGGTGGGCTTGGGAAGTGGCCATATGGCTGCATCCTGAGCCCATTCGGGAGGCCGCGTGGCCCCTATTCAGGCCACACGGTCTCCTCAGATATGCGCCTGCTACATAGCTAAACAGCAGGCACAGATCCGAGGAGCGCATAGGGGAGGCTGGAGCCTCCCCTACAGTAAGGGAGCGGCACATTACCTTGTCACAGGAGGCTCCAGCCTCCCCCTGCCCCCAGTGTTGGATATGGCACTGGCCGGCTTGCCTTGCCAATCTGGTGCTGGGTAGGATTGCGCCCTAAGAGAGAGGCTGCTGCTAAGAGAGGGCACAGGTGTGCAAGGGAATCAAAACAGAAGTTAATGCAAGGGGCAGCCACCTCATCATGGTGTACAGGCACCTGTGCTGTCCTTCTGGACAAGTCTAATTCAGCCAGTGTTGGGGCTTGGGAGGGCGGGGGAAAGGTGGGGGGGGAGGCAGAATGGGGTGGAGGAAGGTGGAATGAACTGTGGTGGAAGAGCAGTGTAGCAGCAGGAAGTTTGGGAACTGCTGCACTAGAATATTACAGAGAGATGAAATCTAGGAACTGGGATTCTTTTTACATCTATGATGATGATTTAAGTTATTAATCTATGTAGTTAAAGCTTGTTGTAAATCTATTCTAATCAGAGTTATTAGCATGAAGGGTGTTTCAGCTTTTCCTGTTTCTTAGTCATTAGAGTGTCTTTTAATAGGCCAAAATCAATTCTGGGTAATCATCTCAACTGCAACTTCAGTACCAAGTTGTTGTTTTTTAATGAGAACGTTAATGATGATTGCAATTTCCACTGATCTATTTATCCTGATGTCAACAGTAGCAAACCAAAGATACAGGAAGGTATGAATACATCTGCATGGTATGAAAGTACCACTTTAAGAGCCAAATCCACCTCTCCCCCCCCCCACCGCCCGCAAGCAGCTCCAGCTACACCAAATAATGGTGCAGGGGGAGCAATTGGACCAGGAGGCTTTGGAGGCAAAAGAGGATATAAATTCCCTTGTGCCTCTGTAAACCTCCCAACCCGCAATGGGCCTTCTCAGACTTGCACTGCCTCAGATTTTGCTAGCACAAGGCTGAGTAGAGAAAGAGGGTAGGAGGCTGCAGCAAAGGGGAATGGGATCCAGCATGTGCCATCGGATCTACCCTCTCCCGTAACCACCCTGCCCAGTTTTGCCCTGTTTCTGCCCTCGTTCCACTCTTCCCCGCCCACGCCTGCCTCTACCACTGACATACCTTCTCCAGCAGATGGCAGTAAAGCCAATGACACCTTCTCGCCAGCATCCCAGCAGCAAGCTACTGCACTCACCGCTGGAAAGCACTTTCTGGTGCTTTTACAGCACTAAATGCTGTCAGTAGAATTGGGGTGTAACTATAGCAAAATCCTGAAAAAGACTTATCCATGTCAAATTCTTTGTTGAAATTCTTTGCCTGTGGCCAATACCATGCCTTCAAGGGTCATGCCAGCCCCCATTTCTCTTGGCTTAATAGTTTACAGCCACAATAGCCACACATTATACCCCAATTATGGCTGTAATTTGTGCTTGTCCTTCACACACACACACACACACACACACACACGAGGATGACTGGGAGTCTTTTTCAGCCACAGAAATAATATGAAACTGCTTTCTGCTGATCCAGACCACTGAGGCCAGCATTTGGCTCCATTGACTGGTCCCAGCTCTCCAGGGGCTCAGTGAGTGAACGTTCCCAACCCTGTCTGGAGATGCTGGGAATTGAGCCTGGGGGTTAAAGCTGGACATGCAAAGAACAGGCACTTCTGCTGCCCCCCTCCTCCTTAAGTAATCATAGCAAAACAGCTGTGATGTGAAAATATACGTCAGGATTTTATAGCAATATTTCCTACGGAGTGTAATTCAAAGCACAGCTGATGCATTTCAGGTCACTTGCCTCGCCCTTTCAAAGGTGAACTTTAAAAAGAATGATTCAGACCCAGAGCAAACAACCAAACAAACCACTGTTGCTGTTCCTGACTCACAGCAGAGATGAGGATCGCTGACAAGGAAGGAAAGGACAGCACTGAAAATAGTTGAGATGGGTCTATAGCTGTGGTCCCCAAACCTGTTAGCATCAGGACCCACCTTCACCAGCCACTCAAGCCCCTGTGGCTATAATGTTGATTTGACAGCAGTGCTCCCCCAAGTAGCAGCTTCTTTAACCCTTGATGTTAAAGTTTCAGTTGACGTGTCAGTTTTGCGACCCACTAAAAATTAGGTCATCACCCACTGGGAACTGCTCGTCTGTAATGAATCCTACCCCAGTGCATTGAAGTTGATTTGGACTAGGGAAGGTTGGCTGCTCTCTGACATAGAATCATTAAGTGGATCCCATCATGAAACTGTAATGATCTTCTTGATACAAAGAAAACGTTGGTGTTTCAATCCACCATAATATACTAGTGGCTTTAAGTGCCATTTCAATTGGCACCAACCCATTGAAAGAACTTTGCCCATCAACATCAGGAAGACAAAGGCATCTGTGTCATTTACAACACATTCTACTTTACCTGAGAACCTGAGAAAGCTTTTTCTTCCATAACCCTGATAGGAACGACTTTATGCATGTAAGGAGATTGTGCTGCCCATCTGAAAGAAAAGAGCAACCATTGTGAGTCTCCATTCTTCCTTCATCGTTTGGCTGTGTTAATCTGGCATATAATATTCTTGGGTGTTTAAGAATCCTGTTGTGCCATCTGCTGTTCTCCATGGAGCTCCAAAAACTGTAGTGAGCCATCGACCTAATGGTGCTAAGAGCAGCATCTGGCTTGCTTTTTGGTTTGGTACATCCTGCCATTTTATTACATTCTGTTTATCACTTGAACCACATTTTCTCTTTTCTTTTTAAAATCTGTCTCGGCACTGATTATTCAGTATCATCATCAATACACTGGCCTAGAAAATAAGAAGTCCATCTTTCACGAAAAGAAAAAACGGTAACTCTTAATCATTTCTACCACAATTACAATGGTTGATGTCCCTGATTAACAGCCCAATCCCATACCAATGTCACATCTATGCCAGCCCAACATCTATCGTATCTGACATCTGTCCTAGTCACTCCATGCATTGACCTGGGAAGTGGATCAGGCCCAGGAACGGGGTTAGGACTGGTGGGCACCAATGCTGTCAAACCTGCCCCCCTCCCATGCCCAATCCCCGTCCTTCCTGCTTTTGTCACCTCCCCATTCTGCTCACCTCATCCCATTCCATCTCAGCCTGCCTCTCCCCAATTCTTGCACAGTCTTACCTGTTTCAGTGGGTTCTGTTGTCTGTTTTTGCACTGGCCCAGCCACTCACTCAGTGGTGTCATTCAAATGATTTAGAAACAGGAACTCACTTTTGATTGGCACTTGTCGGGAACCCAGAACCAGCCACAAAGCCCGTTAGGATCCGGAACGCCCGTTCTGGTCCGTGCCCCCTGAATGACATCACTGCACTCACTGCTTGCGTCAGCGAACAGGCCATGAATGATGGCACTCTTGCATTCCCAACAGCCTTAAAGGGTCTGTGAACAGGAACACTCATTCTAAGCAGTGTAAAGACCACTTAGGATTGGGCTGTATGTTAGGGAGCCAACTAAAGCTCGGCATGAGATAGGCAGGCCACAGTATAGGGCGGACTTGATGCCATAGCCATGTTCATGAGTTGTGCTTCTGTCCAGGGATGTGACATACTTCCATTGCCTATACCTATGCAGTACTGACACTAGGCATTGTTGGTGACTGTGTGAGCTGGCTCTGAATACTGGGTTCAAGTTCTATCCTAGTTTCATTGGTAAAATCATAATGGGTTTAAATCAGTATACTTGCGCATTTGTTCAGGTTGAATATGGCTAATCTGTGTGCGTGCGAGTGTTAATGCAACTGCCATTCATTCATTCTGTTGGTATCGAAAAGGCATAGCTCAGTCTTGAAGTTCAGGGAACAGTTTGGTCCTAAGGAATCCATCTTTGCAGGGTTGGGGTACTTATTTGTCTACATTTTGAAGTGGATGTCCTAGTTTGGTTCCCATGGAAACCTTGCACTGAAGCTTGCAAGAAGCCAGTCAGCTGATACATATTTCACTTGGTTTCCTTTTTTCTTCTGCTGTGGTTAATTTTTTTTTTCTTAATGCTTAATAGGCTGAAGAATGTTAAATGACTGAAAATTTCAAATGTTTTGCTGAAACCTTCTAAAATTGCTTCTCTGCTTACAAAAGATAAGGCAACAAAATGTCTGATTCATTCTCAGTCTCCAGCCCCCTCCCTCAGTCTTTAGGAAGTATTAGTTATGTTAATGATTGTACAATTCTTGTGTGGGCTTTTGAAAAATGCATCAATGTGATACATTTTCATGCTTTATGCATTAATGCTCATTTTCTTGCTGTTTTTAAAGAGCCAGTTCTGCATTACTTTATTGCTTGAGCCCGTTTTGGGGTGCATCTGTAGTGAGTCAATCTTTTTTTTTTTTTTTTTTTTTTGGCGTTTGCTTTTTCTGTTCTGTGGGTGACACCTGAAGGTTACTCTTTGAAGAACCTTGGGTTGAAAGATGTGGATTTTCTGGGTGGCATCAATCAGCCGCGTGTTCCAATGACATAAAAGGCCACTGCTATCTGACAGCGTATCTAGATTTCTTCAAGGATCAAATCCCTGCAGGAAGCATTTGCACTTTATAGTGTCCCAGTTTCAAAGAAATTGTTGTCACCTTCACAACCATGCGTACTTCAGCTCGCTTCAAGGTGAAGAAGAAGGCCTTTCCCTCCTTGAACATATATGAAGCAAGCCACTTTGCTTGCAGAGAAAATATAAGAAAGCTGGATCCTTGTTTCAAGGAAAATGGCAACAAGCAGCCCAATCTTAACCAGCGCAGGAGCACTGGTCACTTGGCCCACGATCTACCCAGCACTGTGAAGGAGAAGGCTGCAGGTATCTTCAGAGTAAGGGGACATTTCTCTGTGTAAAGTCCCAGCCTGCTCAATGCAGCTATGCAGATCTGTGCCTACCAAATGGTTGGCACAAGTCCGAGAATATCCATGCTGGGCTTTCAAGCTTGGAAGAGGGAATGGAGTTTAGTGTGTGAGCTTCCAATCCCAGCTCCTCCTGGGCCCTTTCCAACCTCTCCCCCCCAACTCTATTCTCCCCCGCCCCATTACACCCCTCCCGCCCTACACCCAGTATCTGTGCTGCCCGGAGGGTGCATAACTTCTATGTTGAGTGCTCCTTTGGAGTCAAAGCTGGCAGGACTGTGCCCCTCTGGTGCTGCTTATTCCCAGGATATCATGGAGTGCTTTACAGCACTGTTGTGACACCCTAGGCAGTGGTGGGATTGAGGCGGAATGCAGGGGAACGGTGTTCCACTAGCCCCGCCCACTCACTGACTTTTTTTTGCTGTTTTTTTGCTTCCGTTGATCTCTACGATGAGCAATTCTGAAAGCCAGCTATATAAGCTTCATGGATTGGATCCCTATCAGGTTATAGTGAGCTCAGCATCAGCTTTTTATAGTTGGCTCTTTCCTTTTGCTGAGTACAGTTTGAAAGCCCTATGTCTCCTCTTTCAGCAATCTGAGTCAGTGTCTGAAAAAGCAAGGAGGTAGAAGCCACCTCTTTGCAGGCACCAACTTGTATATCTGCACCTAGTGATATACACCTAGTGATATTAGTGATATCACCTAGTGATATTAGTGATATCACCTAGTGATATTAGTAGTGACTACTACTAATCAACTCAGGCTGCTCTTGGATGCAGCATGAGCCTGGAGCAGTGTAAGTATTCAAGATGCTGCTCATTGCAGCCCTTAGAGCTATCAACACAGTTGGAAGCAAAAGCAGATATTTTTAATTGTTAGAAAATGTATGGAAATCAATAAATAATCAACAGGGTTGTCCAGGGTCCCTCCAGACCCCGGCCTTACCTTGATCCGAGGTCTGCCTCCACAATCTTCCACCAGGGCCCAAGCAGGGAAAGCAGGAGGAGGATCGGCCAGGGCAAGTGATCCTGCAACCCCCACCCCACTTTTGGGCAGCTAGGTCTGTCTCAGGAGGAGAGGAAGAGGTGGAGTCTCAGGGGTGGGACCTAGCCATAAAAGCAGCAAGCAGCTGGTGATGAGGGCAGTTGTATATCGGGAGGCAGAGCAGGAGGTTGTGGAGCAACAGCCTCCTGGATCTCCCAGGGTAAAGGACCAAGGATGAAGCAACCCCCTTGCCCTGTGACTGGGCTGACTTTACCCATTTGAACCGGCTCGACCTCCCTGGGGCTCCCCACTTCCTCTCGTTGACGGTCAACAGGTACCAATGCACCCAATGGGGTACAAACCCCTTTGGACCCCTCGATCCCAGGACTGGGCCCGCCCCGGGGATGCGACACGAGTTCCATTCCAAGCCTATCTGTATCCATTTGTCTCACAAAACAATCATTTCCAAATGCATGGAGACAGAACCAAACCAAATTAAATGGTTTGGTTTCCATTTGTTCAAAAAAAAAGAAAAAAAAGAATGCACACACCAAAAAATGCAAAGAGCCAAGATGGTGTCGTAGTTTAGGTGTTGGACTTTGACTTTGAAGAGGCAGGTTGAAATTCCCGCTCAGCTATGGAGCTTCTGGGAGGACCTTGGGCCAGTTACTGTCTCTCTCAGCCTCACCCACCTCACAGGGATGTTGTGAGGACAAAAGGAAGGGAAGAATGATGTGCACCACCCTGCAATCCACGGAGGAAGAGTGTACCAAAATGTGAAAAATGCATCAGACACTTATCTTGTACTTCTTCCAAAACAGGCTTGCATGTCTGCCCAGGATCCTATGTGCTAAGATCTTCCCATTCCACAACAGCCCATCACCCCAATGATCCTTCCTGAGAAACCACCATCATCATTTTCCATTTTCCTTCTCTTGGCTCTATTGTACCTGCCTTTGCTATGCCGAGTCTGGAGTTCCTGTCTTGCTCTCAGAGGCAGATCTAAGGGAGGGCAAAGCTCTAAGCGTTGCAAGAAGCCTTACCCTGTCATGTAAATCCCTCTTCTCCCTTGCTGCTGTAGCCAGTAAGCAACGCCAAGATGTTACTTTTCCCTGTGATGATTGGCTAGAACAGTGCAGGAGAGGAGTGTTTTCTACTGCAAGGTAAGGCTTCTTGCAACACTTAGAGATTTGCCCCTCCTTAGATCCGCCTCTGCTTGCTCTCTCTGTCTACCTGCAACACAGCATGGTTAGAACAGGAAAAGGGACAAGCAGAGCGGTAAGGGCTTGGACTGTCTTCACTGGACTGTCTTCACCGGTGTGCATAGCCAAGGTATCTCTCTGTACATCTGTGAGCCACAAAAGTGAATGAAGTTGTGGAACTTGGTGCTGAACTGCAACGTCTGCCGCCCAATTCCGCCTATGTTTGAATTCAGTTGCTGCTTCTCTTGCAATTCCTTCCAGCTGATCAAGAATCAAAACCATTCTAATGCTACTGAAGACGAAAAGGGAGAAAAAATGCCTGAAACACATGCAGGCAGATTTTTCTCTCTCGATATCCTGAAAGAAATCCAGAATTGCACAAGAGACCGTTTCAGGCCATGACTTAAAAACTCTTTCCTGTCTGGCTGTCTAACTTTGGTCTCTGGGATAACATGAAATGTCCTTGAAAGCTGCCTACAAACAAGCACTGATGTTACAGGCCAGAAGCATATAAGGTGAGCGGAGGAGATCAATTCTCCCAGAAACTTGCTTTCAAGTTTTTGTCCCATAGGGCATGTATATATATATATATATATATATATATTGTGTGGTGGGAAACAAGATGTTGAAAGTTCAGAAATTTGGGGTATTTGTTTACTGTGTGATTTGCAGGCAAGAATATGAAGGGAACAGTAAAGAGCTCCAGAACTGTGATCTCAATTGTTGAAAGTTGTAAGGACGGTTGTCAAGACTGAAAAAAGCAACTCACTGTTTTCAAAGCTCTCTCACCACCGCCCCCCCCATCATAGTGATTGTAGATTCAAAGTGTTGTGTTGTTGAGATGTCCACCTATTATAACTTTTGATTAGGGGCAATAAATGGATCATCAGGCAATGGATCATGGTGTCATGTAATGGCATTCCTTTCAGTTAGCCTGAGGTGGTTTATTCTTGTATTACCATTGTCTGAAAAGGTTGTCTGAATCCCCGTTGCTGGGGGCATGCTGAACTCAGCCTGGACTGTTTGGTGCTTGATTGCAACTTGCATATACATCAGAGCATCAAGCCTTAGGGTGAGTTGTTGCCTTAGGGTATGATCCTAACCTGCACCGGAACAGGCAGGCTGGTTGTCCTGCATTGTATACAGCACAGGTTAGGAGGCAGCTGGAAGGTAAGGGGATAGTTTCCTCTTACTCTGGGGTAAGCCCCAGCCACCCCTATGGGGCCTGTGCCAGCAAAATTGTTGGCCCAAATCCAAGCAGTCTGGATTGGGAATATAGATTTTATTTTTTTTATTTTTTTTAGGAATATAGATTTTTTATTTGAAAATTTTTCTTACTACTTCTTTGTTTTACATCCCCAAGCACGAAAAACCGTCACATTTCGGATTTTCTTTACTCATCTGACTAATACAAAATCTCTTACCTCTCTATCCTACTACTAATACATTTTTTAACACCCTACTACTATATTGCTATTCAAGTCCAAGGTATCATTCACGTGATTGATGGAGTGGTGTGGTTCCTTGGTCCCAGGGCCAAAATTTGGCCCATCTCATTTTAGATAACCTTTCTTTTTTGAATCTGCTGAAAGCTCTCACTTTGAACAAAATGAGTTCTACTGCATGGTTAGTTCCACTTTCTTTCCCTGTTTTTACCTCTCTGCTCCTTTGGAAAGTTAAAACTAACAGCACAAACAAATTTACTAAACGCACTGTTGACCAAGGAACCAACCAGTAATCACTGGCAGGTGTCTTCTCTTCTTTAAATTTGTAGTCTTCCTCTTCTTTGGCCCTTTAAAAAGTTCTACATGGCTCTTCCCGGAAACTCTGCTCTCCCAGTGCTGCTCTGCCAATTCTGGCCAGTCCATTTTCCTAGCTAATTTCTTCCATATAGTTTTTGCCGGGAGACAGTCCTTAACGAAATGTTCTAATGTCTCTCTCTGTGTCTTCCCAGTTCTCTCCATTTCTCGGCGACAAGCTATCCTGACACATAACTGATCATTTACTGCCAGCCACGGTCGGGCTGCTTGAACACCATAAACATTGTGATATACCCGCCACCTCAAGTCCCACAAATAAAAAGGTACCCTGCTATCTTTAAAGTATTCAATGGGAAACTCAGGCTCCCTTAAATATTTACATAACATCACCTTTGTTTTCTTTTTCTTCAAATCTGGGTGAAGGAAACTTTTTTTCTAATATCTGTCGGTACACTTTCCTCTTCGTCACTTTTACTATTGCTCCTTCCTCTTTCAACATCTTTGACTCTACATTCCATTTCTTAACTCTACTATACACTTCGCATAAGTAGTCTGGTCCTACACATTTCATTGACTGAGTTACATTATATGATTGACTCTCTGATTCCCACCACGTATCTCCCCAAGTTTTTCCTTTCCACCCTAATGTGAAAACTATCAACCAGAACTTAACGTCTATTATTTTATTGTTTTTAAACTCCAGTTGCGCCCATCTCCCAAAATTGAAAGGTAGGAATGTTGCCAAGAAGAGTGGCCCTATTGCTGGCAAATCCAACCCCCCATCCTCCACTGGTCTATTGGCTGTCACCCTTGCGAGGGGAAAATGAGCCGTACCCCATAAGAACGTAAAAATCAACGTATCGACTTTTTTCAGCACCCATTCCGGAGGAGGGTAAACTGCAGCTACATTGGTTACCACCGGTAACAAATAAGTTTTTACATAGACCGCCCTTTGGTAAACTGTCAGAGTCCATTTTTTCCATATCTTTATCTTTTCTGTAATTTTTTTCATCCAATGTTTCCAATTGACTTCCCACCCATTCCTTGCAACTGAGAAATAAACACCCAGGAGTTTCACATGTTCTGTTTTTTCCATTTTCATTGTTTGTCTCTCTGGGCTGATAACTTCTTTCATTGGGGTAACTACCATCTCGGTTTGTGCCGCACAAAGATAAACCAGAAAACTCTTTTGTATGCTCAATTTGGCTCCTGAACACTTTTCATAGTCTTTAAACAATAAAATAAGCCTTTTAATCTCATCTTCATCTTTAACTAATACCGAAACATCATCAGCATGAGCTACCAATTTTACAACTACCCAACCCTCTTTCTTTTCTTCCTCTTGTGTTACCACCTCTCCTTTCATTATTGGCATCAAACTTTGTTTGCTAAACAAGCCCAACCAATTCGGTATTGGTAGCTTTATCCCTGATATACCTTTGTCTTGGTGGACTTTTGCTAAAATGGGATCCAATGCCAACACATATAACAGTGGGCTCAGTGGACAACCTTGTCTGACACCTGACTGGAGGGGGGCCTTTCTACCCCGCCAGCCATTCATTTGAGGTGTTACAGTCGCACCCTGATATAACTGCTTGATGACATTCACACAACCAGGTGGTATTCCTTTCCATAACATAACTTCCCAAAGATAATTGTGATGTACATTATCAAATGCTTTCACTTGATCGAGCTGTAGCAGATTACCCTCCCACCTTCTTTTACTGACCAGCTGAAATATTTCCCTGAATAGACATAACGAATCCATCATATATCTACCTGGAATGCCATTAGTCTGGCATCCTATCACTATTTTGCCTGCGATGTTTGCTAGGCGCTCATTTAGAATTTTCATCAGGATTCTATAGTCCACATTGGTTAATGCAATTGGCCTCCAATTTTGGGGGAGGGTCAAATCTCCTTGCTTGGGGAAAAAAAATCAGCGTTCCCTCATAAAAGGATTTGCTAAACCTGCAGTGGGACAAGCTGAAATTTAACATCTGTGTTACAGGTCCCACTAGCCAATCACTGTATACCTTGTAAAATTTCCATCCGAGTCCAAGCAGTATGGATTGGGGCCAACCAATCCTTGGCTCTCATTGGTGCAGCACTAGCCAGAACCTGCAGCTTACGCTGGCTGAAACAGCGTAAAGAAAGAACAGCACAGGCAGTTGTACTTTTTCCACACCAGACTTTTGAATGGTTTTATGAATATTCATCTTCTTTTCTCTTTATAACACTGTCAAAATTACTGAATGATTGCTTTTATAATACTTTTATGATACAAAAATTACAGAAAAACCATACTGCAATGAAACATAGTGTCAGGCTGCAGAAAAAGCCTTAAAGGAATTTTTATGGCTTTAAGGAATTGAGTTGTGGATTGAATGTAAGTGACAGCCATCAGGAGGACCAATCACCCACCTGAGGGGAATCACTGTTGGAGTAGCATAAAAAGCAGTGTGAGAGGAAGCTACCTTCAGCCAGCTAACTACTAGCCCCTAGCCTAGCAAGCCAGCTAGTCTAGGTAGTACTGGTTAATACTAGTCAGCTTGAATATGCTAGTCAGTTAAGAATGCTAAGTTACTATGTTTATTAGTATAATGGAGTATCTCTGCTAAAGTTATTTTAGTAAGAAGAGAAGTGAGGACTTTATATCAGTGTATTTTGATGTGTTATCTCAATTAAGTACTTTTTGTGAAGATACAAAGAACTGCTTGGGAATATGCTGCAAGTAACCATCTAATCAAGTATTTTTCTACGTTTTTCCAACTGCTGTATGAACTGTACTTGTTTTGCTGCAAACTGCACTCCTTTTGTTTGATTCTCTCAAGGAATCCTTATTTTTCTATAAAGATAAGCCTTAACACTTCTGCTTTGTGGGTTCTGCTTTTATTTGGTCTCAGTCAAGAACGTAGTGCTTTTGCTGGTTGAGCAAGCAGGTTTTCTAGAACTCTGCTATTGTGTACTTGGAGGGCTTATGTCACTATAGGCTGACTATAGGGACTAGCAGTCCTAATACATAGAAAGCAACGTTTATAGGGAGTATTCATAAATATGTTCTGGGTTGATCTCAACGTGTGCCCAATAGCGATGGGCAGATTTCACACAACTTGTAGCAGCAAAGAGAAGAGCTGTACAGCTTAGCAAAGACCAGGGGTACCTTGAACTCAGAAGCAAACTAGCATAGTACAGCACACATAGTACAGGGTGGCCACAAAATCTCGAATGCATGGGATTGTGGGGATTTGGGATTGAAACTGCATAGAGTCTTTACGGAGGTCGTTGGAATTGGCCCAGAGAAACCCAAGTTCTCATTCTGGAGTCATAAAACCAAGTGGCCTTGCGCAGGTGTTTGCTCAACCTAACCAATTGCACAGAATTATGATGAAAAACAAAATGAGAGAAACCTCATGTACATCAATCTAAGCGCCTTGGAGGAAGGGTGAAGTTAAAAAGAAAGGTTGAAAGAATGCAAAAAGTCGCTCAAAAGGCATTTGAAATACGTGCAGTTTCAGAAGCAATATAGAGAGCAAAGCAATGTTTGAAAAATGAATTGTGACAACACCATAGTATCCAGAACTGTTCATAAGCCAGAATGTACACATCAAAGGATGTGTATTTCTAGATACGAGTATTGGATATCACTCAAGATGATTATTCTCTCTGTTCAGCCTCTGACAATGCCCTAGACACTGACAAATGAGTCTCACATTGCATTTTTGATTATACAGAAAAGTATAATGTGTGAATTTGTAACACATGCACCCGCACCCCCTGGATCCTCATGCCCCCCCCTTGAGTAATTTTGCATTTCACAGCTCTATGGCTGAGTGAAAGAATATATTTACCTATGTGACTTCTCTATCTGTGCAAAAATAGGGCATCAGAGGCTTCTCTGTTTGATGGCTGGAGGACTCAAGGATCCTACCTGTGCCAGAGGGAAATGTCATCCACAATCAATAGCAAAGGTGAGCTCCATTTTGCACCTGTCCTGACTTTATTCTGACTCCTGATTTTAAAAATGCCTGAACTTGAACGGGTTTATGGGAAATGAGCAGTGGGATGCTTCAAATAACATTTTTTTTAACTTGGGTGTAAAAAAACAAACTGCAGAGGTGTATGTTTTTCCATGTTTGGATGCTCCTGTACAAAACAGAAACACAGACATTCCCCATCAAAGTGATGGCTGTTGTGAACTACCACAGTGGCTCACCGTGGTCGTTCTGGTACTCTAGGCTTTCTCCCCATTCTTATCCAAAGATGTCTTAGGATAACAGGTGGAAGGGGTTGCAATTGTCCTTCAGCGTCCCTTTCCAGGGAACGAAGCCTTTAATTGGACTGGGTCTCTCCTTCCTCAGCAATTCCCCTGCTGTGGCTTCCCTTGCTGCATGTGGCTTTTCACATGACAAGATCAACAGCATCCCTGTAGGGACCGCCTTAGGAGGTGCAGGTGCCCCTGCAGGGCCTTCCTTGCTGTGCCTCCCCCACTAAGTCCACATGGAACAGGCCAAGCCAGGAGTGGCACTATCACTGTCTGCTGCTTTCCAAGTAGCCCAATTTTGGGCCAATCGGAAGTAGCATGGCAAGTTCCACTTGCCATGGCAGCCCCTGAATGGTGGCTTGCATCCATAAGAGCCCTCCACCAAGTGCAGGGCCCAATTGGGCAAAACCACCCAATCTGTGTTAAACCCAAGCCTGCTATCTGTAGCCTTGACTGAAGTTCCTGTTCCCACCAGCATATGGAGCCCTAATCGTCTTCAGCAACTGTCGTCTCCTATGGCAGAGAGCCCCCACCACACTCCATGGGCAGACTCCTCCCCCACCAGGTAAGTATCAGGGGCCAAGCCCTTGCCCAACTGAACCAGAACTGAGTCAGAATGGCCATGATCTCAAAACCTACACAGTTGGGACCATAAGCCTGACCTCTATGCCATGTGGGAAGCTGCTTTTAAAACTGAAGGAAGTTTTTAAGGAATACTGGCTTGTTACATGACTGTTCAAAGAAGAAGATGGCAGGAAAAAGGCATCACTGGATAAGCTGAAACTAACTTTTCAAATCCTAGCAATTTCTGTGAACACATGATAGCTGTGTTCACTCCTATCGGGGGAAAAAAAAAGTATCATGGCCCTGATTCAGCTCTGTTACACTTTGTGGCTCGTGAGTAATGGCCCTGGAGGTGATGTGCATCCTCATCATAAACACTCCTTGCATCCAATGGGGAACAGATGAGCATTGCCGTGTGCCTCCCTACCGGCTGTATGCATGGATTTCCCTTGCCAGATTAGTGCACATGTATGAAGCCGCCTTCATGCTGTGGTAATCAACGGCACAGAGTAAAAATAAATAAATAAAAAGAAAACCACAAAAGAGTTTTAAAGAACTAGAAAGGCAGAAAAACGATATTAAAACATTTCACTCCGTCTTGTACAAGGTTGGCTGTCATGAGTATGTGAGTTGTCATTTACTACAAAGCTTCCTTCCATACGGGCGCATTCTGTCACAGATATGTCAGTCCGCATTGGAACTTGCAGCTCCAGTGAAGCAACAATCCAATAAACAATTTTGGGAAACTGAAGTAAGAGATTGTCTATCTTGTGCACAGAATCTGAATTACTCTACTATTTTATTAAACTGAACTTTCTTATTCTGCTGACCAGACCAGCACAGCAGTTTAACACATTGCCATCAGTATTGAGTATGAACACTTGAGTTTTAAAATAATTTTAATTCCTTATTTCACAGTACTACTGGTGAAGGAAAAAACATCCATTTCCACTCATCTTCCCGATCCTCATGTAAGAACATTCATAGAAACCACATTATAAAAAATAGTTATATAGATATTTCCACATTTGGACACATACACACCCCTCAGGCATTCGGTGGGCCACTGTAAGATACAGGAAGCTGAACTAGATGGGCCTTGGTCTGCTCCTGTGGGGCTCTTCTTCTTATCCAAAAGATATTTCTCTAAGTCCCAAACGCCATTTACAGTTTGACAAATGTGGTTCCTGATATCACCATGAGAGGGCCATACCCTAGCCCAGTGATGGCTAACTTTTTGGGCTCACCATGTCAAAAATGCTATGCATTATATAAACATAAAATCATTACAAAAAGTAAATCTGAGTATAAAACCTCAGTAGTTGTTGGGTGTTGGTGAACACTTGCATGTCACCCAAAACATTGTGGTGTGTCACCCTTGACACACGTGTCATAGGTTCACCATCACTGTCCTAGCCAGTCCAAGAAGGTGAAAGAAGTCAAGGCACCAGGTTATCTCACTTTCTCTCCTCTCTATTTACTTCCTCTGTTTCTTGAAGGTATGCTATGTGGGAGATACAGTCATCATGTGCTTTTGTGTGCACCAGAGGCATCTGGTGCACCACAATGAGATACAGGAAGTTGGACTAGATGGGGTCTTGGCTTGATCCAGCAGGGCTCCTCTAATGTTTTTATATTATCACTAATGCTGCTCAAAAGTTTCGATAAGCTGAAGTTCAGTTCAAAATATTGCAACTCAAAATGGGATATGCCGATATCAGACGTTATGGGTAGACCTAAGAATTTTAGACAGGATGCTCTAGACAATGACAGTTTCTCTGTATAATCACTGTTGCAATCCCAGTTGTCTTGTATATGTTCTCAAGAGAAAATTATACTTTTGAGGTATTTTTTTTTCAGCACAAGCCCCAGTTGTCGTGAATAAAGCTCAGCGGGGAAATAAATTACAAGACTTCGAAATACAGATGATTAAATATGATGTGTATAATTTATAATATACATTATTTACGGAGGGGTGATTTCCATCCAAGTTGTTGCTGAACCTGTGAGTGCTGAATAACATGTGCATATGTCTGGATTGTGTGGCTACAGACCACCTACTGACCGACAAAGATCAATCAATCAATCAATCAATCAATCAATCAATTGTATTTATATACTCCTTTTCAACACAAAGTTCACAAAGCAGTGTACAGGCTAACAACAACAACAACAACAACAACAACAACAACAACAACAACAATAATAATAATAATAATAATAATAATAAAGTTAAATGGCTCCCTGCCCCAAAAGGGCTCACAATCTAAAAAAAAATGCAGAACATCACCAGCAACATCCATTAGAAAAGACACTGTGCTGGGGTGAAGAGGGACAATTACTCTCCCCCTGCTAAATATTAGAGGAACACCACTTGAAAAAGTGCCTCTTGTTCAGTTAGCAGGAGATATGGTACATATGTATGTGGCACATACATGTGGCACATACAAATCCGGACTGTTCTGAAATCCAGGCATTTTTGTCCAAGACTTTTTTTAAACTTTCTGTATGCAGAGTGACACTAAAAAGTCTTGTTCTCTCACATACAGTACAGGTACAGGCCATAAGTTCTGTTCTCTGCTCTGTGGTGTAAACTTGTAAAGGCATTGTTGAAAAATGTCAAAGAGGCCAACAGACACCCAAATGGGTAACAGTGAAAAGAGCAAGAGGAAGGATTTCTCATTATATTTATGCAATTATTCTGACATCCAGACACATTCCAAGAAGTTCAGATAAAAGATACTCAACCTGTATGAATTTCTGGAAAAAAAACACAAAGCAAAAATTCTAACTAGCAGAAGAACTCCAAGAAGAATCTCTCAGGGGATTCTTGTTCTCTGTCATTTGAGGCCTCTTTATCCTCCATGTTTGGAGTCGTTATACGATTATAACAAGCTGTCTCCTTAAGACAGAAAGACCAGCCAAAATTTGGAATTAATGCTTTACGAAGCTTAATATAAATTAAAGGGTGAGAACAAAAGCCTAATAGTTTCACGGGATAACAGTCGACACAGTTCCATTGGACTCAAAGGAAATAAATTGGTTTAAATCCAAGAAGTCCACGTTACGTGGCTTGCAGATTGCAGCTAAATAGAAACTAACATCAAGCCAGAAAAAACCCCACAGCTAAGAATTCTGAGTCAAATTAATCCCATGATAGCTTCAGCCCATTTAATATTAGAATGTAACGTATTAAAAGAGAAAAGCAGCATATCTGAAGAGCAGTTTATGGAAGCTTGCCAAGACGTCAGCAGTAAGACTCAGCATAATTGATTTATTCTATGTTTAGCAATCCTCACCTGTACACACTGATGGGCTGTTTCAAATGAATCTGTTTGATTTTCCTATCATGCTAAGCATGAGGAAGTAGCATGAATTCCCTTAAAGAGGTGGAGAAACGCATCCCTTTGTATCAGTATACAGTCTTTCTGTCTCTGGAATCTTGAGACCTTTAATACAAAACATTGTGTGACATCATAGCAGCCTTGGCAATGTCTGGGGTACCATGAGGTATACCTCCAGCTCAGTGGTGTCATCTACTCTCTCGCAAGCCGGAACGCTGGGCGGGACTTGAGTGATTGACAGGCCGTCGTTTGACTTCCGGTTTCTTCGCGCGCCCCGCGCGGCTTTCCCTCGCCTCGGAGGGGGCGCCTGCTCGCCCAGGCACCCGGCGCACCCCCCACCCATCCCCCCTGGCGAGCAGGCGCTCCCTCCGAGGCGAGGGAAAGCCGCGCGGGGCGCGCGAAGAAACCGGAAGTCAAACGACGGCCTGTCAATCACTCAAGTCCCGCCCAGCGTTCCGGCTTGCGAGAGAGTAGATGACACCACTGCTCCAGCTGCCTCTCATCCTTGGTCTTTGTAAAGTGTCACTTGTTCCAGAAGAAATAACATGCATACTTTGAGTGCAATAAATGACGTTATGTGATGCTATGAATGCATATTTGTTTGATTGCAACAAACAAGTTTTTTTTGTTTTTGTTTTGGTAAGGCAGAATACAAGTAAACCAAAAATTGAAGCCCCAATCCTATCCCCCACCAGTTCATAGCACACAATGCTGCTGCTGGAGCACATGCTGTCTGCTATAGTGGTCAGACCACCCGTCAGCCCTGGAGAGGTAAGCAACAACCTTTGTCACTCCCCAGAAGCCAGCTGGCCTCCAATAGGTTTCCTCAGACTGGCATCAGTTCTTTAGCTGGCATAAATCCAAGGAGAGTCAGTGGGCAGGTCCAGGCTGGGAAGGGGGGGGGTAGGATCTTGCACTCCCAAACAGCCCATGATTCTTCTCCGAAGTTCCCCACTGCCAACCTACCTGCTCCGGCAGAGGATGGGGAACCTCCAGCAGGGTTTCTGAGGGCTGCTTGTACCCATGCATAGCTTCTGACTGTTTGCGCAGGCATGCCTGGCCCGCAGAATGGTGGAGTGGCTTTGTGCCAATCCAGGCCTTACGGGGGCGGATGTTGAGATCTGTCACCATAAGGCCCAGATAGGATTGGGCCATAAAATGAACAAGAAAGAGACGTCCAAGGGTGGAGTCTAGTTCCATCCCATAATAGCGGGTTCTAAGGTTTAATGGCCATGTTACTACATCAGTGAAGGGTGAACTCCCCAAAGATAGATTTGGATTGGGACTGGGACAGATAATTACAAGAAAAACTCTGAAACTACATTAGTAGGACTTATTTCCGAGGATTATGAGTCTGTGTATCGGGATGAGGTATTACAGCTATCCCGCTGGTGCAAAGAAAATAATCTTCTATTTAATATCCAAAAAATCAAGGAGTTTATAGTGGACTATAGGAAAAAAAGAGCAGACATTCAGCCACTGTATATAGATGGAGTTTGTGTGGAACAGGTGGTTGAATGTAAGTTTCTTGGGACCATCATAACTAATGACCTGACTTGGAGTGCGAACACCGCTGCTTTAATTAGGAAGGCGCAACAACGGTTGTATTTTCTAAGGATTCTTAGAAAGCAACAATTGGCTGAGAGTTTGCTCATCACCTTCTATCGGAGTTCAATTGAGAGCATATTATCCTACTGTCTCTGTGTATGGTACACGAGCTGCACAGTGGCAGAGAAAAAGGCAATTCAAAGGGTGATCAAGACGGCCCAAAACATCATTGGCTGTTTACTCCCCTCTTTGGAAGAACTGTATAAAAATAGATGCAAGAGGAAGATATCTAATATATTGAAAGACTCCTCTCATCCGGGACATCAGCTCTTTGAACTATTACCATCGAGAAGGAGATTTAGGGTATTGAAAGCAAGGACGAGCAGATTCAGAAACAGTTTTTACCCAAGTGCAGTATTGAGTTTAAATGCGGGGTCATAAGTTTTTGTGGAATTTAAATTGCTGGGAGCAATGGGGTATTTATATTTGTATAAGTGATTGTTGTATGGTTGATTGTGCATATTTTAGTTTTGGTGTTGTCCAGTTTTACCTTGGGGAAGAGCACCTCATTTCGTTGCACCCAGTTGTGAGTGTAATGACAAATAAATTTCTTATGTCTTATGTCTTAAAACTACCCCCCACGCACAAAGTATTCTATATTGATTGGAATTGCCAGCCCTAAGCCATTTCTCCACCCACTCACCCTAGTTGATGCTTCACTAGCAACAGCACCTCTCTAGCATTTTTCTTCTCTAATGTTTAGATTCAACATCAATGTCCCACGTTACCCCCTTCTTCCCCCTTTGCTTTTCATGCTAGCAGCAGGACGTGGAGGTCTTTTTCATTCTCTGCTGCCTTGGCACTTCCAATGCTGCCTCGGCATGTTGCAGGCACCATGAGTCCTGGGATATGTAGATTCCCCCCCCCCGAGGAGTCAGTTGGAAGTCAGCCTTACAAGTTTATATTCTGAGCCAAGAAATTGCAAATTTCAGTGACCAGAGGCAGACCCAGCCGAATCTCCTCCCCTGGACCAGCTGTAATGATTGCCACCCCAGTGTCAGCTTCCTGCCCCCTGCACTGCCCCCGCCATGCCCCCAATGTCTGCAAATGCTCCGTTTTGGAGCAATCCGGGCGCAGGGGCAGGAGGGAGTGCAAAACGCTGCTGGCCACCATGCTGCCCCCCTCCAATGGCATGCCACCTGGGGGCACTTGACCCCCTAAATAAACAGGTAGGATCGCCACTGTCAGTGACATCACTACATACCTCTATTGTGGCAATATCTTTATCACAAGCCTCAGATCCCTCTGTCTTCTCCTCTCAGTCCTTCCCTGGGCCCCCTCTGTTTCCTTCTTCACTCCCAGTTTTCATTGGTTGCCATTCCAACCAACCACACCTCCTTACCTAAGTCCCCAACCCACTCTGTTGTCACAGAACCTTGGAGGGGAAATGTGAATTTGCAGCCATGCAGTCCATGGCTAAGCCAGATTACATATTGACAGGTGACGTCAGGTTTTGGTCTGTTTCAGGTTTCTGATGGGTTTTTTCGTGGGGAGAGAGAGGGAATAGAAAAGTCCCATACTTTACTCAGACACTTCATTCCAATCTCGGCAGTAATGGTTTGCATTCTAAAAATGCATCCACACAAAAGCCAGACAAACATAAAACACAGACACAAATCTCATTAATGTCTGTGTACTTATTGTCACATAACAGCACTCAATCAGAGCACTGCTAAAGCTGAAGAAGGGTAAGGCTTGCTAATGCACTTGCAATTCCAAAGAGCAATTGTGTCTGGAGAGCTGAAACCTCCCTCAGTCCCAATCAGCTACCAGATGCTCTAAGAGCAGGTACTGGGAGAAAGACTGCACTTGGTCTCCATCTGAACCGCCTCTTCCCTCCTTTTCTCCCAACATCCTCTTATCACAGGGAGCAGTGCCTGAGTGAAGGACTTAATGGCGCTGATGAATGAAGAAGGCTAGCATAGAATTTGTAGAGGAGCGCAAGCACTTCCTTCCCACTGTCTGAGGGGTGTTGCATATGAAAGAGCAAGAACATGGGGCTGAGTATACTCAGTGACGCAAATGGGCCTTCGCAATGCCTGAAGTGCGTGCTTGTCAACCTCTCTGGGTATTTTTTTCTCCACTGTTTCTGGGACAGATATATTTGGATGTCTACTGTGTTTGAGGATTGGGATTGGAAGCACTCGCTCTTTAACTGTGATGACATGATGCTGTTTCTATAAAGTGGAGGCCGATTATTGTTGCTGAGAATGTGGTTGGTGTGTGTATGTGCAATGTCTTCCTGTCTCACTTTCTTCGTCTTATCCCTGCACTCTCTCAACTCTTTTTGTTGATCTCCTAAAACAGTGGTTTCCAACCTGGGTTTCCTCCCCCCCCCAGGTATGGTGTTTGAAAAATCCTCTCCCCTCCTCAGGTGGCAACCAGCAGAAACCCATAGACAATGAAGCTTGTAACTCCTGGACTCTCCATGCTGCTACTGTCACAGGCCACAAGGAGGTAAGAAAGATTTTTTTTACAGAGCTTCTCACCTCTCTGAAGTTGGCAGTGGCGTCAACGGGGAGAACCCAGAAGTGGCGGGCACTATCTAACTGGTAACTGGGCAAGAGGCACTTTTTCAAGTGGTGTTCCTCTTATATTTAGCAGGGGGAGAGTATTTGTCCCTCTTCACCCCTGTGCAGTGTCTTGTCTAGTGGCTGTTGCTGGTGGTGTTCTGCATTTTTTTTTTTAGATGAACCCTTTTGGGACAGGGAGCCATTTAACTTTAATGTTATTATTTGCCTGTAAACTGCTTTGTAAACTTTGTATAGAAAAATGTGATTGATTGATTGATTGATTGATCGACTGATCGATCGATCGATCACCTACAGGTCCTCCGTTGTGTCCCAACCCTGGAGATTGGGAATCATGCCCTAAAATGATTGTTACTCGTGGTGAGAGGACACTCTGCTGTTGCTCATGGGTATTATTCTGTGACTGAGAATGCACTCCTAACCTGGAGTTAGGCCGGCACAGTTAGGCCTGCAAAGTTTGGTTGGCACAAGGGCCATCGTAAAGCACATTTGGACCACTCTCCGAGTCAGGGTGTCAGGCGCACATCTGTGTGCTGGGCTCTCTGACTCAGAGAGTGGTCCAAACATGCTTTACATTGTCTCTTGTTCTGGCCAAACTTTGCTGGTTTAACTGTGCCGGCCTAACTCCTGGTTAGGATTGCGCTCTGATTCATGGTATTCAAACCAGGTTCTGGCTTTAAGGAGCCCTAACTCTGCTAAGTCCTGGTGAATGATGCGTTAGATAAAATGTTAGACACTGCTACTTGAGACAGAATCTGATACTGTTGTATTTCTAAAGTGAGAGCTCACCTCAGAACACGCTTCCAGGAATGAGGCTCTTGAAATGGTGCAGGTTCAAATAAGGGCATCAAAAATGGTCAGGTATCTGGAAAACAATTTGTAAGTAGACAGGGGGGAGGTAATTCAATATATTTAACCTGGAGAAAAGAAACCTGGAGGGAGGACACAATAGTGTTCTTGGAAGAGGGCAAAGATTTGTTCTCCAATGCGCCAGAGAGTAGAACTTGATTAAATGGGATTACACAGCAAGTGTGGAGACTTTGGATGAATATTAGGAAATATTTCTCAACAGTAAGAGCAATTTGACAATTGAACTGATTACCGAGGGAAGAAGTGGGTCCTCCCTAGCTGTAGGTGTTTGAGCTGAGCATCTGGATTCTTTAGAGAGGATTTCCCTGCTTCAAGCAAGGGTTGGACTAGATGGCCTTGAAGGTTCTTTTCAACTCTGTGATTCCATTAGATGAATGGGACTGACTTTTTGAGTAGACTCACATAGGAGCATGCTCATAATTTGCTAGTCTGTTCCAGTGTGCCTCAGTGTAGTAATAATCTGAGATCTTTAGTGCCCTTAATATAGGACACACCATCTCCAAAATTCTCCAGCTGTCACTGCTTCTAAACAAAATAGAAATAGAAACAGCAAGAGGGATGCAATCTGCATATTGCTTCTCTATTTGCTGTCTTCTCTTCCATGCATTTTTTTTAGACACAATGAGCCAATATGTAGACACTAAAGAAATCCAGTTGCATTGTTTTAGAGCTATTTATAATGTGGCCGCATTGCAGCTGCACTCTTAATGAAAATACAGACAAATGCGAGCATCAGTAATTTTTGGCAAAGATGGATTGTAATCTGTCTTGTGTGCGTCATAGAAAATGTCTGAGCTATTCAGGATGACCTATCCATCTCAGAATTTTGTGTGTGTGTGTGTGTGGGGGGGGTTATAGTGGAATTAGTGTTTAGATTTATATTAAATTCAGCTAACATTGTTGCACAAATGATCAAATGTTTCACATAGCACCAGCCTGCAGAACCTCCCCTACCACTGCTGAGGGAGGAGATAGATGGCAGAGGCGGTTCGGGGGCAATTCAATGGTAGAATGGGGTGGGAAGTGGCAGGTATGCAGGCATCCCTTAGGGTCTGCTTGATGCCATCCCTTATGGCCAGCTACTCGTAAGGAACAAGGAGAAACACACAGAATAACGAGGAATAGACAACAGCATCAGCCCCACCTGTTCTTTGTCTTGAGATTCATACTTGGTGTTTTTGAATACAGTGGCGCCACTAGAGTGTACAGGCAGTGATACCCTTTAGGGGGCAAAATCATGGTGGCTTGAAACATCACCATCCTTCGGGGGGGGGGGATGCTGCAGTAGAACTTATCAGCCCTGTTCAACCCCCGCCCCCAGGCAATGGTGCAATCCTAACAAATACAATGGGTTCTGGTTAGCATTTGGAGACCAGCAGCAATGGTGGTCCAAATTGTCCATTCCCAAATGGAGCAATGGCATTCCCCAAAGGATGCAGACACTCCTTGCTCTTTGCTGTTGAAAAAGCAAGGGATAGCAGCATCAACACATCTCCCCCTCTTTGCTTACCTGTATGGCATACACTGTGCTTACTTCTCCTGTTAGGGTGGTGAGATGGGCGTTCCAGTTGGTGCGTATGTGTGGAGACCCCCTGGTGCAAAATACCTGCATTTAGAATTCTGAGAAGGCCAAAGATCTTGCCATATGTGTTGTGAAGTTCATGAGGATGTTTGTGCAAAGTGCTCCCTTTTGTGCACCAAATGCCCTTTCACCATGATTCCCATCACCAAAGTTTCCCCTGGAGAGTCTAGAGCAGTATCCTGTGCATCCCTGGCTGTTTTCTCCCTGTCTGGGGCTTTAGTAGTTGGGTCAATATGCTGTGACTGATCCCTAAGGGTAGTGATCATATGTTGTCATGATTATGTTGTCATGCCAAATACTCTGTCGTAAGGAAGTGGGTGGGGTGGAAGGGTGAGAGGAAGTACAATTTTCTGCTATTTTTCCTTTTCCCGTTATTCCTTAAGGGGTACTTCTACCTATGTCAGTTCTGTCAGTTATGTAGTGTTTTCCGGCATTTTGAGTTGTCTGAAGCGGGGTTAGGAAATGGTGTATGTTAACTCTGCCTCATCCCTCCCATGTCCCACCCCGATCTACTCCTTGCTTTGGCCTCTTAGCCAGCAGAGTTGTGCTTGTGCCCAGCGGCGTCATGCAGCCGGAACGCTGGGAGAGAGGAATGGGTGAGCGGCAGCCCACCCGTTGCGTACCGCTCCGTTTCGCCGCGAGGGCGGGGAAGACGGCGAAACGGAGCTGTACGCTACAGGCGGGCTGCCGCTCACCCGTTCCTCCCGCCCAGCGTTCCAGCTGCATGACGCCGCTGCTTGTGCCCAAGTGATGTCCAAGCTCTGCCAGCACAGCATTTTTTCAACGTTGCGGTGGTGTCTGTGGTGTGTCTGCTGGCAGGTGATGTTCTGCACCAGCTGTCATTGCACAAGCATATGGGGAGATATGCCATTGCTTTTAAATTATTGGAACCTACTCCATTATTGGAATCTACAAGGGATATGGTGGCGCTGCGGGTTAAATCACTGCTGCTGGGCTTTCTGACTGGAAGGTTGGGAGTTCAAGACCATGCAACAGAGTGAGCTCTCGTTGCTTGTCCCAGCTCCTGCCAACTTAGCAGTTTGAAAGCATGTAAAAATGCGAGTAGATAAATAGGTACCACTTTGGTGGGAAGGTTATGGTGTTTTGTGCACTACGGCGTATAGTCATGCTGGCCACATGACCATGGAAACTTGTATTTGGACAAATGCTGGCTCTTCGGCTTAGAAACGGAGATGAGCACCACCCCTTACAGTCGGTCATGACCATTTGGTCATGGGGAAACCTTTACGTTTTTACTCCATGGGCATGGGATGAAATGAGCTCTATTTTTAAATAAATCATAACATTCAAAGTAAGAATAATTGTGAGGTTAAGGATGGTGGAAGGGAGGGAGGGAGGGAGTTTAATCAGCAATTACACTACTTCCTATAGTAAAAAGATCCCACCACTCAAGCTAGTTGCTATCAATACAACAGACACAGGAGCCGAGGCTTGTTCAAGTTTTATTTTTTTTAACTTTCTTGCAACTCAAACTTGTATACATGCATCTTCTGATAATGATTAGAGAAACATCCTTTTCTCTGTTACTTTTTGAAACAGAGCATTCTAGTGCCCTTTGTGTGCAAGTGTGGAGGGAGGGGAAGCTGGCCTGCCATTGTGGAGACAGAGCACACATCCTTCTCCTGTGATGTGAGGAGGAGGAGAGGGAGGAAATTGTGTTAAGGACCAACCCTCCTTACCTATAAAAAACACAGAATGGCATGTAAAGAGGTATCAGGAGACTGAGCATTACACTGCCCTCCAGAGTCCGGCAGGTGGCATTGCATCCAAATTCCAACAAAGAAAACTATTGAAGAAATTTCAAGTTGTTATTGTTGCCTTTTCTTATTATATTGGAATGTGACTAGGGAGAGTGTCATAATGAGCTCCTATGCTTCAAAATTTACAGCTACACCACTAACTGAGAGGATATGAACTTTGAAGTGGCAATTTTCCTCCTGTTTTCTTTAAGCTTGAATGCTAATTCATTTTTTCTCAGAAGCTTTATTCTGTAGGCATTTTTGAAATGTATATGATTTACGTTCTATACCATTTCTGCTTATTGCATTTATGTTAATATCTCCTTGTTAAAGATTCAGAACTTGGTGGTTAAGTAGATTTGTTTGCAGCCCTGATGCTCAAGAGAGGATTTGCCAGACAGGTTGGGATTTGCTTCTGCACAATAAAATTTTGACAAGGTAGCTAGGAGGTGTCCTAATATAAAGTAAAGGCCTTTATGGGGCCACTAAATCACTTACTAACTCTGAAAGCCAGGTTTCTCAGGTAACTTGCTCATTAAGAAAACCGTAGTTCTCAAAAATTTGTTATCTAAGCTGCAAGATGTTATGTTTAAAATAGCTTCAGGGTGTGTGTGTGTTTTTAAATCCCTTTAAGATCATTAAGGAAGTCAGGCAGAGACAACAATTTTCACTCGGAAGTTTTGATTACAAATTGAGAGGAGGTCAGTGTGAGAGGGAGGCCAGCCTCCCTATTAATTTGGGGAGCGAGGAGGCAACATGAACATGGAATGCCAAACTAATCAACATTATGAGCACTCCTCCTGGCATCACTCAGACATTCATTAGTGATTCTTTGCAATCACATTAGTGATTCTTGCCTGCCCCCCTCTCTTTCTGTGCATGTGAGTAAGAACATAAGAACATAAGAAGAGCCCTGCTGGATCAGGCCAAAGGCCCATCTTGTCCAGCTTCCTGTATCTCACAGTGGCCCACCAGGTGCCCCAGGGAGGCATGAGACAACAAGATGCTTGCATCCTGTTGCCACTCCCTTGCACCCAGTAACAGTAGCCCTCCACCTTTGTAAGGAGGTTGCACAATCCATCATTGCCTATAGCCCACGATGGACCTTTCCTCCAGAAATCCGTCCAATCCCCTCTTAAAGGCATCAAGACCAGATGCCATCACCACCTCCTGTGGCAAAGAGTTCCACAGATTAACTACCCGCTGGGTAAAAAAAATACTTCCTTTTATCTGTTTTAACTTTCCCAACCCTCAGTTTTAGCAGATGCCCCCTGGTTCTGGTATTTTGAGAGAGGGAAAAGAACATTCCTCTATCGACTCTATCCCTTCCATGCATAATTTTGTATGTCTCAATCATGTCCCCCCTCAGGCGCCTTTTTTCTAGACTGAAGAGCCCCACTGAAGAGTACACATGTATGCAGTCGCAGATCTCCCATTGGGCGAGGGGGGAGGGGCACCCGGGCATGGTGTTCCTGTGGCGGGAAGAAGGCAGTGATGAGACACTTTGCCTCTTGAAGAGGCGAGCGGTTTCAGCCCTCTCCCTCCCTTGCCCCTGTACGGCTCTGAGGTAAACCTAGCGGGAGAGAGTGTCAGTGGTCGGGGCGGGGGCGGGGAGCTGACTTTGGGGGTGCAGAGCATTGACCTAGCCCCTTGGCAGAGCATGGGCTGGGCGCGCAAGTGTGTGTGTGTGTGTGTGTGTGTGTGTGAGAGAGAGAGAGAGATCGAGAGAGAGAGAGATCATTACTATAATCGTGGTAATTATAGTATTAAGCCAATGTGACCAATGTCGTCACATCGGGCCCCGCACTAGCAGGGTGAGCATGTTGCCTATGGCTGCAGCTGGGATCTCTATGGGCTGTAAGTCAGTGGGGCGAGCAGAGCAGCTCTACCTTGGTCTCTCCCACCTGCCTCTGCCTCTGAACAGCCCGAAATGGGCCACCTGGAAGCAGTTGGTGGTGATGTTATGATATCACCACCAACTACTTCCACATGCCATGTTTTGCACGTGGCACGAACGGAGCTCTTCTTGGTGAGTGGGGGCCCCGTAGGGAGGGTTGCGGGCCCCACAGGAATGCCCCACATTGGGCCCTGCCATTGCTAGAGCCGGCCCTGATCCAGAGAGAAAGAGAGCATGGCGAGACAGCAGGGGGACCAATCCTCAGCAGCAATTATCTACTATAAATATTTCAATATTGCTTTTCAACAAGAAAAGTTCACACAGTTCTTTCATTACAAACATAAAGAAATAAATGCCTGCCCCCTGTCCTGAAAGGGTTTCCAATCTAAAGCAAAAATAAGCCTGGGCTGAATAGGGATAGTTGCTATCCCCATATAGAAACAAACTCTTTCTCTCTCAGTCTCTCTCTCTCCCTCAAAGGGAAATGAACTCATCAGCATTAGAAATAACATAATACAATGTGCAAAATGAACAAATGCCACCAGCAATAAAAACTGCCCAGCATGAAAAAATTTGAACATGAAAACCATAAGGTTATGTAATAATATTACAGGAACCAAGTGCCCTGGTTTTCATATAAAACCAATATAGTGCTGAGCTACCCTGATTTGCTGAAATGTACCCTTAATAAAACATTCCAGTCTATAAAATTGGCTTTGACATTTTGTGAGTTCAGAGAAATCTTTTCAAAAAAGTGATTTAAGCTCAGCTCAAATCCTGATTCATATGCAATGTTCTCTTTTTAGTAAGCAAGTACAAGTGGAAACATGCTCACATTGTAGAGACCATTTCAAGCACAACTTTCATAGAACTCCCACAATATCCCCTTACCCTCAGGACGTCCAGCCCCCTCCTAACCTGCGTTGGATACAGTGCAGGCCATGGGTTAGGAGTGGGCTGGTAGTCTCACGGCAAAGCCAGCAATTCTATGCATGCTTACCTGGGAGTAAACATCATTAAACATAGTAGGACTTGCTCCTGAATTAACTTGTATAGACTTGTGCAACGGACTCCACTGAAAGCAATGAGTTTTAGCTTAGTCGTAATAACTCACTAGTTATTAGTTTCCATTCTTTTTCATGGGCTTCAGAAAACCATAAGGCAGATAAAAGGTGATGAGCACATGAACAACTTCTTCCCTTCTCTGACTCCAAAGAGCGAATCTCCCCCCCCCGCTTTTTATCCTGTTGTATGTGTGTATATGTGTAACAATTTTGCTTTAAAAAATAAAAAAAATAGTAAAAAAGTAAATGAGAAATTACTATTTACTAAAAATAGTAAATATCTTTTCTCAGGTTAAAGAGCGATGATCCTACAATTACCCTGTAAGCAAAAGAGTTTGTTATTGTTCTGTGTAAAATGATTCTAAAGTTCTTAACAGGCTAAGGGGGCAATCCTAACCTGGAGTTAGGCTGGCACAGTTAGGCCAGCAAAGTTTGGCCGGCACAAGGGCTACCGTAAAGCACGTATGGACCACCTTCAGAGTCAGGAAGGATGGCTCATGTCTGTGTGCTGATGTCTCTTATACCAGTTTGGACCGAGCATGGTCCAAACCAGTGATGTCATGCAGAGGGTACACGGGGGTATGCGAGTACCGGTTCCTAGGATTACGTCTGGCCCCGCCCATTCACCCGCCCACTCGTCGTTTGAATTTCAACGTTTGAAATGTAACGTTTGAATTTCCTGCACGTTTGAGTTGCCTGCATGTTCTCAGAGGCAGGCAGGCAGGCAGCGAGCAGAGCCTTTCCTTTCCTTGCCACTGAAAAATGAGCTGCTCTGGGGTTTTGGAACTGTTGGGTCACTTTAACATGATGCCAGGGCTCCTTAACATGTTCTGAGGGTGTTGTGGAATACTGTTGCAACTGTTGGTTCAGTTTAAAATCGCCTGAGGCCTCAAAAAGGGCTTTTTTCATGTCACTTCTTGCCACAACATCACTTCTGGCTTATGACGTCACTTCCGGTGGGCGGGTCCCGACACGTGCCAATCAAAAGTGAGTACCTGTTCTTAAATCATTTAGATGACACCACTGGCCCAAACATACTTTATGGTGTCTCGTGTGCCGGCAAAATTTTGCTGATCGAACTGTGCAGGCCAAACAGTATTGCGCTCAGTGCCTGAACCAGTAACCAGGCCACTTTTCCAAAATAGTTTCTGGAGACTTTATATAATGAACCAAAACAGACCTGAAGACAGATTTGAAATGGGTTGATTACTTATTATATCCCTGCCTACCGCTTTTCACCTGCAACTCACCTCCAGCAGCTTCTTCCCCCAGAAATGGGCATTTAAATACCCGTTTATTTAATCCTCATTCACTTTTTTCTCCTCTGCAGATCTCCCCCTCTTGACATGACTTAATGTATAGTTGTGGTTGGAGTTTAAAGATTTAAATAAATTACAGTTGTATATTGTATAGCTATATAAATGCACATTTTTGGAAGAGAGAACACTTTCTGAGACAGAGAATGGTGACCCTTGTGACTATAAATCATTAGCATTGTGGAAATAATTATGAAATATCCCAACCCTCAGCAAATCACCATTGCTTAATTTAGCTCAATAGAAAAAAAAACATCAATTTATAACAGCTGCCTGATAATGAGGATGGAAAGATATTTTGCTCATTACCTATTGCATTTCACTGAAGATTTCTGTGCCCACTCAAAAGAGTGGGAGGAAGTTTATTAAATTTGATTAGTTGAACAAATCCATGGTTAGTATTCAGTGTGTCTTCCTGACAGTATTGAACTATGATTGCTCATTTTGACTGTGCTGATTTATATGCTTTGTGTTTACAGAGCAGCCTCTCTGTGCAGCATTAAGAAGCTAAATGGATGGTTCACCATGGAAACAAAATGTTGACTGGAATCAAGAGGCATATTGAGCTCACTTGTTAGCATTAGAGCTAACACACACACACACACACACACACACACACACACA
>JAJKFI010000098.1:3359944-3408181 GCA_029204185.1 Lerista edwardsae
AAAAAAAATCAAAATTGGAGATTCAAAAGACTGCTGGGGTGGGGATTTTGTTTTGGAATTTCTGGCTTCCAGATGTTCACTTTTGTCAGCAGTGTGCTTTATTGAAGCACCATCAAACACCATCAAGAATGTGCTTGGTCGAAGACAATTCAGTGGTCTCTGAATTTGGCCATTTCCAAGTATTAAAAAGACTTGCAGCATAATCCTATGCATGTCTACAAAGGAAGTCCAATTCTGCTCAGTGTGACTTAATTCTAGGAAACTGCATTAAATTGCAACCTTGGGATATGTTGCAGTGAAGGAGACACACACCCCTACCTGAGACATACAGGAAACATGAATACCAGTTGGTAGTCAGTCTGCGATGTTTCAGGCCTCTAACAAACACTGGATATCTTGCTGGAAATCCAGAAGAACTTCCACACACTGGCAACATTGATCAAATCTAGGACATTTTTACAACATAAGGTCCATGTGCACCCCAAATCACCCCAACTGGGGTGAGCAGAGCAGCTTTATCTTGCCCCACCCCACCTGCCCCTGCCTCCCAATGGTCCAAAATGGTCTTCCTGGAAGCAGTTGGTGATGACGTCATCATGTTCTGAGACATAAGGAACATTGAACATGTGATGGGAACCAAACACATTTACATGGACCTTCAGCAATTGACTTGTAACATACAGCAATGGAGCTTGACAAAGGAGAGAGAGAGAGAGAAAAAGGGGGAAACCCAGTACTTGCTGGCAAGGCCAGATTAAAGCCAATGTGGCCAATGTCATCACATTGGGCCCCGCACTTTGGGGGGCCCTGCACCAGCACAGCAAGCATATTGCCTCCTGCTGCAGCCAGGATCTCTATGGGCTCTAAGTCAGTGAGGTGAGCAGAGCAGCTTTATCTTGGGCCCTCCCACCTGCCCCTGCCTCCCAATGGTCCAAAATGGGTCTCCTGGAAGCAGTTGGTGATGACATAATCATGTCACCACCAACTATTTCCAGGTGCCATGTTTTGTGCAGAGCACCACAAATGCTCTTCTTGGTGAGTGGGGGGCACCGCAGGGAGAGTAGGGGGCCCGTGGGAATGCTCTGCATTGGGTCCCGCCACTCCTAGAGCCAGCCCTACTTACTGGGAGGATAAACATACATTAAGAAGAGGAGAAATGCAGAGTAGCATGAAATAACATAAATGAGCATATGAAAAGGCCATAAATCTAACTCACACATCCATTCATATAGTTCAAATGAAGAAATGGTGCAGGGCACTTTGTGGAAGGGGAAGGGAACATGGAGGGTGACCAATTCACTGCTCCAACCCGTGTGCAGAATCTACACAAGAATTAGGTTGGTGGGCCTTTGCATGTGAAATCTGGGACAATGGAGAGTCATGCAGAGGTTTTTATGTGTTTGGGGATCATACATAGGCTCTGTACACAAAGCCTCATTAATGAATGGCATTCAAGGCTGATGCGTTCTGCCATGATCCCATGCAGGGATTTACAGCCCAATTCTAAGGTGCCTTGTCCTGTAGGAGCAGCAGCAGAATGGCTGCCACTGCATTCTGTGGTAGCCACAGGAGTCTCCTTGGAGAAAGGGGATGTTCGCCTCCTTCCCCTGGGGAAAGCCTTGGCCCCCACAATGTCTATTTTACTGGCACAGACATGAGCAGCCCAATGTTGGGCTGCTCAGCCCGACATAGGGGTTGAGGATCTAGCAGTGGAAGCCACCGTTCCCCAGCCAGGCCTGCCCTTCCCCACCCAGAGCTGGCAGTGCACATGTACTGCCAGCATTATGGCCCACAGGACTGGGCTCTCAGAATGTTTGCACAACGCTAATAGCAATAGTATTATGGAGTGTTTTGCACATCTCTTTCCAGTCTGTGCTACATTCCAGCACATTGTTCTTCAAAATCCTATTAGAATTCGGACTTCTGGGACTTAAAAAAAAATAAATTGGAAATGCATGAAATAGATGTACATTAACATACTCTACAGTGTGAAAAGCCAGGCTAATGTCTTTCACACATTCCACATTAAGATAATGCACACATTTCTTGCAAATCTTTATTTTGAAGAATTTTGTACCGTATAATACTTTTGAATGCTTAAGACCATACCACAAATTTGGAGGGTTTTTTTTTCTTTAGAAGGAGAACACTGAATTACTGTATAATGATTATTTGTGCTGGAATTACTTCTGTGATATATATGCTTTAAAATTTGGACCGTGTACAACTGAACAATACTATCAGTCTAAACTACACTCTGCAATGGGTTCTGTTAATCATTTGGTCCCAGAGAGCAAGAGCTTACTAATGAAAGGCCCTAGTAGTTTGTACCTGTTCACTAAATTAACTGGTTCTTTATTATCTCCAGAAGCAAGAGTTCTACCGTTTCTTCAATTTAAAGGAAGAAAATAGTTTGAAATGTATGAGATCCACTTTTAAAAAGTAATAAAACAAGTCAACTGGCTGCAGTGCAGTTAGAGTTCTCAGTACAGGAAATACCATTGATAAAGCTGATTCTGTGTATTGCTGGCTATGTTGCCCTGAACTTCCCCAGTTAAATTTCACACCTACCATTCACGTGCTGGGTGGCCCTAGGCAAGCTAGACCCTCTCTGCCTCAGCTCCCCTGTGCAATATGGGAGTGATAAGAATGGCATAGCTAAGGAGGTGCAGGGGGCAATTCCACTGGGCAACAAGCTTGGGGGGGGGCAACAGCTGAGCTTGGCACTAGTGGCCAAAATTGTGAAAACCTTGGTAAGTACAAATAATACCATCATTGGAAAGGTAATGTAATGCAGAATGTTTTCCACAGGTGATATCAAGGAGGGGGTGATGACCTAATCTCTTGGGGCAGGAAGTTCAACATGATGGCACCACCATTGGAAAGTTTCTCACTTGCCTCTGCCAATTGTACCAATGGCCATGCTGGGACATGCAAGAGGGCCTCACCAGTTGACTTCAAGGGACAGTTGTTTTGTTCAGATATGGCTGTCACAGACACCCCTTATGCTAGTCAAAAGCTTGTGTGTTCACCTGAGCATCAATGGAAGGTTTTCACCCTGGAGAAAGCAGAGTGATAGATAGATAGATAGATAGATACCTTTATTGGCATAACAAACACAAACAAACATACACAAGGTGCAAAATACAATTTTAGGAACGTCCCCTAAAACACTAAAACTTTAAATTGGACTCTCGGGCTGTATTAATCTTAATTATATCCAACAAAAATTTGCCAAGAGCAGTCAAAGAAATCTCATCCGTCCACTGTAAAATAGAACTAAGATAGGCTTCATCGAAAAGCCAGGGCTTTTGTTGTGGGAGAGAGGCAAAAAATTTATCCCTCGCGGCCGAATGGAATGGGCAGTGGAAAAAGATATGGGGTAGCGTCTCTACAGCATTCATCGGGCAAGGACATAATCTGTCATTAAAGGGAATATTGTTGAATCGGCCCGTTAGCACCGCCGAGGGGATTGAATTACAGCGGGCCAAAGAAATCGCCCTTCTAACTTCAGGATTATACAATAGAGAAATGGAATGGTTAGCTATCCATTGAAGCTATCCAATCATCATTTCTAAAGAAAATTTTAGGGCTTCCAAACTGCATTGCATACTCTGTGATGTGTTTGGAAACTGGATTGCGTAAGCTGGATACTTTGGCATGGATCCAGGTATTGAAATATTGGTTAAAAGTTTACTATACTGTCGATCCCAACAGCCTGATTGCCCACCTTATAGTTGACCCATATTTTTTGGGTCTTCCTTGGCAGCATAAGATTACCCAAATTGGCTTGTCAACTGATCTACTGGGCGCTCTCCAATATGTGGAGGCTTTTAGAACGGTTAAAGACAGACTTTTGGCCATTCATGATCAGAACCTGCTATTGGAGGCCAACAAAGTCTGTTCTCCACTTTCGCTACGAATTGAAGTATCTCCAGGGATAATGCCCTCTTATTTAATGCTGGTGGAATGTGCTAGAAGCCGTAGAGCAATGACTCTGGCACGCTGTAATGCGCTGCCATCGGCGGTGCTTTGGGGCAGATACGAGGGATTGCTCCTCCAAGAACGTCTCTGTCCCTGCCCCTTGAGAAAAGTGGAATCTCTAGAACACCTTCTATTTATATGCCCAAGGCACGCAGAAGCCAGATCTAAATATTTAGGTCCAGTTATCCGATGCTTTACTTCGACCGACCCTGTAGAATTGCAGAAGCTTCTTTTTGAGACGAGGGACCCTTCTTTATTGAACCAATTTGCTTCATTTTTAGATTTGATTGTAACAACCAACATGACCAGAATGACTAGTCAACAATAGCGGAGATTCTTGGATGTAAACTGTTGCAATTTCGATTGTTGTAACTCTAAACTGATTTTAACTTATGCTTGTTTTTATTGTGTCAAATGCCATTAAAGGTTTTGTACTTGTACTTGTACTTGTACAATAGAGAAATGTAAACCGGTGGCCTGCCTACTACCAAAGGAAGATTCCAGAACAAAGGTGAGCAAGATCTATTAGCGGCTCTTAATAGGTCTTGTGAGTTGATGTCAGCCAGCCTTTGTCTAACAGTTCTTAGGGCAGCCTGGAACGGGAGAGTCCCTAGGATGTCCGGATCTAGGCCGATCTGTTTGATCTTCCTAAGCCAACCATCAGCAGGGGGGCAGCGATCTTTTTTTAGGTAATATAGTAGGCTTGTTTGAGAGGTATCGAAATACACTCTTAGCCAGTATTTACAAGTTCTGTACCAAGCAACATTCTCGACTGGGAGTTGTCCCGTCTCGAGACATAAAGCCTCATAGGGGACGCAGTTTGGCATGGCCATGATTCTTCTCAAAAAGACTGATTGAAAAATTTCTAATGATTTATGATATGCATTGATCCAGATAGGGATTCCGTAGAGGGCTTGGGAAATAGATTTGGAATTGAATATTTTGAGGGCAGCCGGAATTAGGCGGCCCCCTTTGTTATAGAAGAATCTGGAAATTGCCAATGAGGATATTTTGGCTGTTGTTTGTGCCATGCGACGATGGCCAGCCCAAGAGCTATTGGCTGAGAATAGTAATCCCAAGTATTTGAAGGTCCTCACCTGTTCAATTAAACGTCCATTGAAGACCCAGTTATATGTTTTTCGGGACTTAGAAAAGACTAAAATTTTCGATTTCTGATAATTTAATTGAAGTTTATTGGTGGACAAGTAGTCCAGACATTTATTTATTAGTCTTTTTAAGCCCAGCCGAGACCGCGAAATAAGTACAGCGTCGTCGGCATATAAAAGAACCGGAATCTTACGATCTCCAAGCGTTGGAAAATGGCCATCAACAGTTAATAGTTCTGGAGCCAAGTCGTTTAAGAACAGGTTAAATAGAGTCGGGGCCAGTGGGCATCCTTGCTTGACTCCCTTGTTCGTAGGAATTTCTTCAGTAAGGAGGCCATCCCAAGAACATCTTATTCTGCATGAGGTGGCAGAGTACAATTGCCTGATGGGGTTAATCAGATTAGAAGGAATTCCGGCTCTCTCCAGCTTGGACCAGAGCAACTGCCTGTCGACGCTGTCAAAAGCCGCTTTTAAATCGAGAAAGGCTACAAATAATTTTGAGTTGACTTTAATGGAGTATTTGTAAGCAAGATGGGACAGGACAGCACAGTGGTCCAAGGTGGAGTGGCCTGATCTGAACCCGATTTGTTCAATGCCTAAGATTTTGTTCTGGGTGAGCCAAATATTAAGATGAATCAAGAGATAGTTGGCATACAACTTGCCTACTATCGAAAGAAGGCTAATTGGCCTGTAGTTCTCTGGAAGACAGGGATCCCCTTTTTTGTAGATAGGGGCAACAATGGCTTGCTTCCAGGATTCCGGAAGAGTTCCACTGGCAATTGCCGTTGAGAAAAGTCCTGCCAGAATAGGGGCCCAGAAGTCAGAGTTAGATTTTAACCATTCCCCCATAATCATGTCAGGTCCGGCCGCTTTGCCAGTCTTAAGTGAGGCAATTAAGACTTTAATTTCCGATGTTGACACAGGCGGCCAATTCGGAGTGGCAAATGATTCAGAAGCCTCATCAGGCGAAAAGGCCATGTTGTCAAAAAAGAGGTTCGAAAAATGCAATTTCCAGTTATAGGCAGGGACTGCCTTGGGATCATGTCCTTTAGCTTTAAAGGACCCATTCACCAACGCCCAAAAAGAGCGAGGGTTAAAGTGAATCGTGGCCTGATAAAGTTTATCCCATAGCACTTTCTCATATTTATTCTTCTTGCATTTGGCTAGCATGTTCAGATGGAGATTCAGGGAAAAATATTCTTTAAGCGCCTGCCGAGAATTTAATTGCCTAAACTTTTTAAAACAGCTTCTAGCAGCCCTTTTAAATTGCTGGCATTCATAGTCAAACCAACTCGGGTTGCCCTGACGTGGATCAGATCGCAAGGCATTTACAGGCAGTGCTAGAGTAGAAGTAATAACCTCTATTAATTGGTTGTACAACCTTACCACTTCCGATGGAGAATTCTCCAAAAGTATGGAGGAACAAAGTGCAAGAAAGTTGGGCTCCTCCAACAGGAGAGCCAATTTTGTCTGGGTTAGCTTGTCCCACCGGAATTTGGGGGGGCAAACCTGTACCTTATCAGCCTCAGCCGTTTGGTCCTGACTCACAGGAGAGCCACTCAAGCTAAGTTGGAGAGGAAGGTGGTCACTCAGTTTAAACGCATCCACTGCAAAGTCAGATACTCTAGCAAGTAGCGATGGGGACACTAGTACATAATCGATTACACTGCAACCCACCTCAGAGACAAAGGTGAATTCCTTAGCCTGTTCGAATAAGACAAGACCATTAAGCCAAAGAAGATTTTGTTGGATGCTAAAGTTGGCAAGAGAAATACCTGCAGAGTTATGTTTTTTGTCTTTAGAGGCTCTAGGCCAACTATAGTAAAATGGCAGCTCCGGCAACAATCCTCCATTCAGTGTTTTTTTGAAAATTTCAAGGCCATCGCCTACCCTGGCATTAAAATCTGCTCCTATGATAAAGTTGGCCTGGGGGTATTTAGTAGACAAATCCACTACAGCCTGTTCAAGATGCTCCCACATCTGCAAGGCAGTATGTTTATAGGAATTTGGAGGAAAATAGATGTTCATAATCAACAATGAAAGATTATTGACTAGTACAAGGACAGCCAAGGAGCTACTGTTTTTTTGGGAAGACAATACCAATACAGATTCCAAAGATCTTTTCGTCAAAATCGCAAGACCAGCAATCATACGGCCATGCTTTTCCCTACGGAAGGCTGGTAAAGTAAAGCTTTGATAGTCGGAGAGAGTTATTGTCTTGTCAGTCCAAGTCTCTTGGAGGCAGAGAATGTCATATTGCCTTAAGTAATCAAGAAATTCCGGATTATGCTGTTTCTTAGGCCAGCCCGCCACATTCCAGGACAAAAATTTCAGAGTACCCTTGTCCAGGGGGGCGTCAGCTGGAAGCAGCAACCTGCTTCCTAGTCAAGGCCGGACTGTGGAGGAGATGAAGTCCATTGGGCCAGGGTCTGGCAATTCCATAGGTGAAGTGTTTGTTGGAAGTTCATTCCCAGCATCATGTAAATGCTTCGTAGGGGTCCGCTTCTCAAAACACGGAGCCACGAGAATGGGATTGTCTTGAGTTCCGAGGATGGAAAGGTCTTTAGCCTGGGCCTCAGGTTCATCACAGGCAGGTCCTTTCTTTTCTAGGACGATAGAAGATGGAACTGGTTGAGGAAGGGGGTTATCCCTATTGTTCGCCACCACCTTGTCAGTCAAACTGACGGCTTGAAGAAAGTGGGTAGACTGTCCAGTGGGAGGGGACTGGTGAGTGGAGGTTGGTCTTAGATAATGCGCTGGTGTAGATTTGATATCTCGACAATCCGGAACAAGCAGCCGTTCAGTGGAAGATTCTGTTGGATATAAGGAAGTATTGACTTCATCTTTCTTAGGCTTCAGCTTAAAACTCAAGTGCCCACCCACCTGTTTGAAAACTCTCTGGACCTCAATATTGTAGGCGAACAATTTATTTTTCCTTCTGAAGATTCTATTGCATAAGTCCTGGGTTTTCATCTTAAGAAAGAGTCGTTTATGCCCTTTGACTGTTGGTAAATAGTAGAAATGCTCTAGATCTGATACATCAGTTCTAAGGCCCATAAGTAGAGATAACGATTTGGCAATTTTGGGCTTGTTAGACCATTGTCGAGCATCCCTGCCTGGGAACGTCAAAAGCACATCTCTGGAAGACCAGATCAGCTGGATTTTTTTGCTGTTAGCTTTGTTATCATCCGCCTTCGGAACAGCTGTCAGTCTGGCATTAGAAGACACAGAGAAACCAGCAGGATTGTCTTGGTCACATAAGTTAGCAGCCGGAAGATTGCTCTTCATCACATCGCCACCAGAGGGACATGGTCTCAGACACCCAGCCATTTTCACCCCGTGTGTTTGAATAAGGGCAATTTGCTTTTCAATTGAGCTCAGTCTTTCCAGTAGTACCAAAAAAGCACGGGCTGCAATCAAACATGAGTCACCCATCTTTTGCTCAAGAGACTGGGGAATTTCTTCCAGGGGACTTTGCGGCGATGATGGAGTGTCAGACACTGCCAAATATTCACGCAAAAAGGATAAAGAATGTTCATTCGGCCCTTTCTTCACTTTCGGAGATTGACCAGAGCCTACCCCCTCAGAAACAAGAGAAATGTTTGAAGGAGTGTCTTTAGCAGCCGATAAGCCCGTTAAGACCGGGGGGGCATTGCTTGCCTCCTGTAGAAGCGAAGAGCTCAGCAACGTTGGAGCGTGGGCAGGAGAGAGCAGCTCTTGGGACGGCTGCAGAAATGAATCAATGTGAGATTGCACAGCCAGCTCCTGACGCTGTTTTTTTCGCTTCTTGGTTGCTTTCCCAAACAAGCAGAGTGGTTTGTTTCCTGTACCTGTGAATTTTGCTGGATCATCTTAGGCTTGCACAGCCTTTGGTAATGCCATTCTTTGATATTTCGTGAGATCAGGGGGTTAGCTAAAAAAGTGCAGGGGGTTCAATTGCACCAGGCAACAAGTATTGGGGGGGGCAACAAGCTGATCTTGACATTAGTGGCCAAAATTGTGAAAACCTAGGTGTATGCAAAACACCATCATGTTATATATCATTTGACATGGAATTTAATGCAGAATGCAATGAAACAAACCAGAGTATAATATCTTTATTCTATCAAACATTATGGCAAAAAACTAGAAAATGTCATGTAAAAATTGTGGTTTGTTAAAATCATGGTTTTTAGGAATAATAATGTCATGTTATATATCATTTGATGTGGAAATTCATTCAGAATGCAAGGAAACAAATCAGAGTATAATATCTTCATTCTATCAGAAGTTATGACCAAATACAACTGTGATGTCACTTCCTGTTGTGACACCACTTCCGGGGCATCATTTTGCCCTCTGCACTGGGCTACCCTTTCATTAGCTATGTCAGCGCACATGATAAAATTATACACTGTGAACTATCTATCAAGGAGTTGTGCTTCCAGAGTAAGAAGATTACACTAACTCCTTCTAATTCATTGTGTTGGTTTGAGCCTGTAAAGTCCTGGACCTCTTTGGGGACCACCTTCTTCTATAGCAGCTGAACAGCCAGCAGGATCTGCCACCAAGAGGCAGCTTTCTGGCTCCCATTAGGAGATACTTGCTTGGGTGACTAAATGCTCCTCCATTCACAACATTCCTTCCACAAAGAAAACTTAAATATCTGCCAGGGAGAAAACCAGCCAGCCAGCCAAACATCTCCCTGACATGCTAATTATATACAAGAAGTTGTTTTGTCTGTGAATGAGCATTCAGTCATCCATGTGAGCCTCCACTCAAAGCATCTCTGACCTGGCACAAATGGCAGGTTCCACTTCATTGACCTACCAAAGTATCACTAGTCTCTGCCCCTTGACGAGGAGAAACTCGTCTCTGCTTCAACTCACTGACCAGCTATATATATTTACTAGCACAGTAATTCTCAAACTTTTTAACATGGGGACCCACTTTTTAGAATAACAATCTGTCCAGGACCCACTGGAACTGATGCAATGGCTGGAAGTGCTGTCAATGTGACGCCAGAAACTGCTGCTTTCCTGAGAATGCAGCAGTAAGTTGGTTTATTTCTCAGCCATTTTCCAATAGCAAGTGAATCCAAAAGAAGAAGCTTATTTACAACCTTAACACAAGCAAAACATCCACACACCCCTCCTCTTTTCCAGTATCCCATCTTCCCATATTTTCAATATGGCTGCTCTAGGTGCTTCACAATCACTTGAAATTGCTCGTGAGTCCCGACCCGCAGTTTGGGAACTACTGTACTAGCAAGTATGTCACATTGGATACAGTGGAATTTACTTCCTAGTAGACATTGTTAGCAGGAGGGGGAGGGGGAGGTGTCAGGATCTGGCCATTAGGCCAGATTCTAACTCCGGTCCCCAAGCTGCACAGCCTTGACCTGGGCTGCTCTGATTGGCACCTGCTATTTAGCAGGAACAGACCCAAGCAGCCCCATTGGGTTGCCTGGGGCTTACCGTGGGGTAAGGGGACAAATGTCACCTTGCATCGTGGTGAGCTCCACCTGCCTCCTACCCTGCATAGGATGTAGTGCAGGCCAGCTGGCCTGCCTGTTCCTGTGCAGGTTAGGATTGTGCTGCCCACTGTTACTTGGCAACTTTACACTGATATAGCTGCTATTCTTCAGTTGACTAGCACGGCATGCTTTTTTATCATAAATGCTAAGGCTCTGATGGAATGGATTTACATTAAAAAGCTGGCAGTACAAAATGTAAATAACTCTATAAATTATTTGTTGGCTGCAGTAAATCTACTTGCAGCTTCAGGTATATTTATTTATTGCAGAAGACACCTAATGATGTCTGTTTATAGCTACATAACGACGACCATTATACAACATCCTCTTTTCAGGATGTTGTATTACAACATTTCAGCTTACAATTTTTTTTGAAAGTCACCTTCTGGAAATAAATATTCTCCAACCTTTAGTGACAGGCAACTTTAAAAAAAAAAAAGAGTTGTTAGTAGTGACCAGCCTTTAGCAATCATATTGGGCTAGTTTGGATTATCTTTATATTGGGTCAGGATTACACATTGTGCAGGAGAGAGATTAAGGAGGGAGAGAGATGGTGCCTTTTATATCTTCAATTCTTCCCCAATTGATGCATCTATCTTACTTCCAGAACCTCTGAAAGTCCAAGTTTGCGTATAATGGTACAAAAAATCCACTGCCTGCAGGTTGATCCCATACAACTGGAACTCAAAATTGTCATGGGGATCAGAGTTTGGTATTGTTAGGCACCTACCAAGCCCCATGCTTCAGCAGAAAACTCTCTTTCAATCCATTAACTACTCTGGCCTCACTAATCTTTAATGTCATTGCTACTTTACTTGTCCTCTCTAAATGATCAAGCAGTGAGAACCAACAATGGGCAGCTATGACAGTAGCAAAGGTAGGTCCACCCATGAAAGGGGCTATTCATTCATTCATTCATTTGAAGAATTTATATCTTGCCTTTCCCATGCCGAAGCAAATGCCCAAGGCAGTTTACATGGGCAGGCTAGTTTAAACCACAATTTTTTTAATGGGGTTTTAATATATATACAGTATTCTGTGATTCACCAAATCCCCAGTCCCAGATGTAGCCTTCACACTGTGGTTCTCTCCTCGGCTGTGTGCCATCAAGCATCAGCAGGCAATTGTAAGTCAATCCTGGATGGTCCTCAAAGTCATCCTCCGTTCTTTTGCCAGTTGGCCTTCTCACACATTCTTAGAGTTGCTAAGCAGCTCCACAGCAACTCAATTCTTGTCAAGTCCGGCATTCTGTCTCCAGTCCAAAAACAAGACCACAGATTCTCCTGCTTAGGTTCAGGCAGTACCAGCGGCTCAACTATCTGTTGAGCCCTCCTCCTGCCCTCCTGAAAGTGTACCAGCTACTGAAGGTGTTGTATTCAAGGATTCCCCCCAGATTGACACCGCTAGGATCTATTTGGACATATAGATCTTGGGTTTAATGTTGCAAATTTTGTACAAAATGTTACATCCATACATCAGTGTATAGTAGGCTCAATGAGTAACGTAGGAAAGCCCAAACTCATTTCCCCTCCATTCCCCTCAATGCTTCTACATAGAGAGTGTATTGTTGACATGTATATTGTCCTTATTGTGAGTTGATCTCTGATCTGATGCTCAGTTATGTGATGGCAGAAGAGCTTAGGACTGAACACAGACCCTCTAGTGTGAATGCAGGATATCCTAAGGATGATCAGCCCCATATTCACCATCTGTAACAATTATGAATTCAATTAATTGGGTAAATATACAATAAAGTATGTTGTAGCTAAAACATAACTAGAGACCCTTTTTTTTTAAACTGGGAATTGGACATCAGACCATATGCATGCTGCAATACCTTGAATGGTGCAGGGGATATGTTCTCCTAAAGTCAAGTGCTGCAAGAAACAGCACTGTTGGAGACATGGTCAATCCAATAAGACAAGAAATAGGTATAGTACTGATTTGCTCAGAATGCACTGCTCCCATTGATAGGCTGGCTGTCAATCATGCTGGGATGGAAATCATTGCAATAAATCAGCACTAAAGGAAGCAATGTTATGAAAGGTAGGACTGGACATATATGGGTTCTATCACTGAGCCATGGACCCCTTTCCCCAAAAAGCATGTGCAGTGCTGGACCTAAACTCAAGCCTTTTGCAGTTAATTTCTTCTTTTCCCTATAAGCACTGTTGCACATGGAGTCTTATATGTTTAAAAAAATATTTAAAAAAAACAAACCCCACAGCAAAGATAGAAATGAAAAGGTTACAAACATTATTATAATGCCTGGAGGAAATTTGATTTTATTTCACATGAAGCTCTGTTTATTTCTCGCTACAGCTAATAATGGGAAAGGCTTGAAAGCGGCTTTAGAGCACTTTGCTTTCTGCATTTGCTCATCTAAAAGAGCCTCAAAAGCTTGATAGGATATTGGCCTGAGGTAAAAAAAGCCAGAGATTGTAGGAGGATCTTTCAGAATGGCCTCAGGAGTCAAAATTGCCTGTAGGGAGGTAAACATGAGGTAAATGAAAAGGATAATGATAGCTTTCCCTGAGATGAGAGGCTTTTATGAAGAATATTGAAAGGTACTGAAATGATTAAGGGTGAAGTTGCTTGTACTTGTATATTGTACACACACAGGCATACACACACACACACACACACACACACCCTAGTGAAATTTTCTTCAGCTTGAACATTCAGCGATGCTGAAAGCTTTACCAGTTGAATTCCTACCTAACACATAGCAGTTCAAACCACAGGAACACCACAAGAGAAAAGGCAACAATTCCCTTTGCATTTGACACAGGCCACACTTACTCCGTAACAGTAGGTTCTGAAGATGTGTAGCTTCTTGATCTTTCCAAATTTCTTAAAACAGCTGTCTTCAAAGTCCTACTCAGACTTTGAAGATGCTGTAAGAGCTTGCAGGGGTGGGGCAGGGGTCGGGGGGGGGGAAGGACCAGACAGCACTGCAGTGATTGCATTTAGGGGCACGTGCCCTACTTGGGGAAGGTCCAGAAAGGGTTGGGGAGACCTGCTGCCACCTCTAACGGCCTCCCCAGTGTTTAAAATAGTTCCATGGCCAGATCAGAGCTTACTTTCTCTTTTCATGGAAAAGCAGGAAGTAAGCTTCAGTCTTGCAACTGAGCTATTTTACGCAGAGGTGGCAGTGGGCCTCCCCAACACTTCTGGATCCCCCCTGGATCCCCCCCAGTATAGTACATGCCCCTAAATGTCCATGGTACCGTGATCGCTGCAGCAAGCTAAAACAGTGTTATTCGAACTGTGGGTCAGGGCCCACTTGGTGGGTTGCGACCTGATGTCTGTTAGGTTGTGAAAAGCTGGGAGCAGCCATCTTGGAAACTGCAGACCTTACTCTTGTTATATTCCTTTTGTGAGTGTTCACAGTTTGAATTTTGAAGTGAGAGTTTTTTTAAAAAAATTGTTTTTAGTTCACAGCTTTAAATAGTATTTTGTCCTAATCTTGCTTTCTGTCAGGGATATTTCATGTTTGTGCAATTGCTGCAGTCCAAGAATGCCAATTTGCATTCCAGGAGTGTCATTTCATTATGTCATTTCATTATGCTATGGTGAACCTAGATAGCTTAATCAAAAGCCGAGACATCACCCTGCCAACAAAGGTTCGCATAGTCAAAGCGATGGTTTTCCCAGTAGCCATGTATGGCTGTGAGAGCTGGACCATAAGAAAGGCAGAGCGTCGAAGAATCGATGCTTTTGAATTATGGTGTTGGAGAAGACTCTTGAGAGTCCCCTGGACTGCAAAGAGATCCAATCGGTCAATTCTCCAGGAAGTCAAGCCTGATTGCTCCCTGGAAGGACAAATGCTGAAGCTGAAGCTCCAATACTTTGGCCACCTGATGAGAAGAGAGGACTCTTTAGAAAAGACCCTCATGCTGGGAAAGATGGAAGGCAAAAGGAGAAGGGGGCGACAGAGGATGAGATGGTTAGATAGTGTCACCGAAGCAATGAATATGAAATTGGGCGAACTCAGGAAGCTAGTGGAGGACAGGGAGGCCTGGCGTGCTGTGGTCCATGGGGTCGCGAAGAGTCGGACACGACTTAGCGACTGAACAACAACAACAAAAAAGAAGTATTACCAGCTTGAAAGCTGGATATCCATACTGTGTCTTTAAGCCTATACTACCACTAAACCAGTAAATGAGATGTCCCCCAAATTCTGGTTCTACGGAAGCCCTGTTTATACAGTTATTAAAATCAAGTGATTTCCTGAACTGTAAGATTTCGGGCTGCTGTTGCTGCTGCTGCTGCTGGTGAATGAGATTTACATGAACACTCGCACACATAAAAGGAACTATACATGAGTAAGTCAAAGAGAAGGATAAGCTAATATTGTTCCCTACTATTTTCATATATTCATATATACTGTTTACTATTTACTATTTCATATATTCATATATACTATTTACTATATTGTTCCCTACTATTATGGAACACCAAAATAGTTCCTTGTAACTGGGAGTTCAAAAAGAAGGATGGCAGATATTTGTTGATTGGAAATAAATCTGAAAAGGAAGAACAATGACAAAGCTGGGATAAAAGGCATGTGCCTTTTATCCTTTTGCTTGAAAGCCAGGAGGCAACGCTAGAGTGTATGCCTCTTTTAGTTCACTTACATTAATGCGTTTTGTCCGTGTGCTGAGAAAGGCAAGTTCTGCAGGCTCTCCTGTCAAGTACCAATAGGTGCAACCTAACCCATAGAAACCACCACTGAAAGAGATGAAAGAGCCCTTCAGTCTCTGAAGATACCTAGCCTTTGATCTTTTTGGGGGGGGGGGACACCCACAATAGACTGTGCTGTGTTGTGCTTTGATCTGAGCTAAGCTTTGTTCCTGTTATCTCATCAAGCTAATATAGGTGGCTGCATTTATTTTTATGAGTGATATTCTCACATTAGATGGAGAAAAAAATACCTTGGTTTTCTCTTCTGAAGCAAGCATCATTTGTACAATGTGAAAGCTGTAAAAGGGCCAAAGCTTCCCCAGAGGCAAGGTTACTCACATTGTCTAGCAGATCCCCTGTGGTATTCATAGTTGTACACCAGTAGAAATTCAATAAGTAGATTTGCCCATCTCCGTGGTGGCAAATCCTTCTCCTGTTTGTTTTTTGCCTGTCACTCAACTTTTAATGGAACTGACACGCCAGTAGAAAAAATGGGCGCAAAACAAACTGGAAATTGCACTGTTTTGCTTCTAAATGCCATCTAAATACCACACTTCAAGGCACCAGCTGGGGTGTGTGGTATGTTGATGTGACATCTATTTGTTCTCCAAAACACTCATCTGCAAATACATGATCTCAAATATATGTTCAATGTGTGATATCTGCACTTGGAACATGCTATTTTATTTCAATTTTTTTTTTATTTTGATGTGTTTCAGCACATGACAGCTGACATACAATGGTACTTTGGTTTTTGACAATTGAGAATTTAGGACACTTGATTGCATTAGATGCTTGCCAAAATCGAAACAGTCAAGAGATGCCTCCAAGACTCAGATGCAGCCTGTGAAGAAACGTACATAGGCAAAAGTCTAATTTAAAAAATGCACATGCACAATGGCAAATTAGGATTTTTTTTCTTCTTTAGGGTATACAGGCCTGCCCTGGTATCCACTGGGGTTCTGTTCTGGACTCCGCTGTGGATCCCTGAAACCGAGGAAACCGCCTTTTTAAAGATAGGGGAACAACAGTGTTTTTGCTGCAACAGGGTAAAAAAAGGTTTAATGTTCCCCTATCTTTTTAATAGGTGTCCCAGTACCTAACTGAAACCATGCTACGGCGCAGATCCATAACAGCAGGTGCAAACACGAGGAGACTGTGCAGCCTGAACTGGGGCTGCACGGGCTTAGGATTCGGCTTTATGGCCGAATCCGGAGCCCGCCTCCCTCTTGGGCTGGCATGCCTGCCAGCCAGCCCATATCCCACCTAAGACATCCCTCCCCCTGCCCACTCCCTCCCCCATCCTGACATGGCGCCTTCCTTGTGCCAGCCAACTTTGGTGTACGTAAGGGAGGCGCTGTGTGGGTGCAATGGTCCCATTGCCGGTCCCATTGCCTTAGCGCCAACATGGGGGTGCCCCGTGGTCCCCCTGTGTTGGTGCTAAGCGCACAGTGTCAACACAAACTCATTGCAGCGATGCAAAGGGTTCATGTCGACACTGCGTGCCCCCATTGGATTGCGCTGCCCATGTAATGTGCAAATAGGACACATCGCTTCATCTACCTTACAGGGTTGTTAGAAGGATTATATGAGAAGGTCTTTGAACTTTCTAGCATACCATATATGTGTGAGGTGCTATTATTCCAATCAGTTTACCTTCCTCAGGCTTTTGCTCTGTTTGATTCTAAGGATTGAACTGCAATATTAGAACTTTCAGAACTAAATCTGATATATCTATATTATCTCTTCTGCCAAGCAAAGAAAATGAAAAGTGTAACTACTAGACACTGTGTATTGGAAGTGCAAGGAACGGATTCACTCACTGGTAAAACATTTGTTTAAGAGAAAAAATTAGGGCTCTAAGAAATTGAGATGAAAGCCTCACCCTTGACATATTATTAGAGGCTTGTTCATAGGAAGGCAAAGCCATTGGATTCGGTCTATTAAGCAGGGCAATGTAAATTGTTCTTATGCTGGTTGGAAGGAAATGCATTTCACCAGATTCTTATTTCTGGATGTGTCAAAAGGAAAGGAAGAAAGGAATTAAAAAGCAAAACACTGATGCTGTCATGTAGTCATAAGGCATTTGTATCCTCTCTGCTGAATCTACCTCTGAATAAGTATCAGCTCTGTATTGAACGGTTGTGGAGTTGTGTATCTCAGTTCTTCTTCCATCTTTTTCTTCTTTATGCAGGAAAGCCTTGTTTCCTTTATGGTGCCCAAAGTGTCCAGTCCAGTACACAAGCTGCATTCAGGTTGGTCTTACGATTATCCAAACCTCTTGCTAGCTGATGGAAGCATTGCATTTGTGCTTTAGGTTGAATGGAATGTTGCCAGCGATGTCATCTGGGCAGGACGGTCCAGAACGCCGTACCGCTTGTTCCGAGGACGGGCTGCGATGGGGCACCATTGCGTGGCAGATGGCGCGCACGCTTTTTGGCCCTCCCGCCCTCCCCTGCACTTGATTTGCTCTGATATGGAGCTATTCCGGGTGCAGGGAGGTGTGGCCAGGCTCCGCATGGGGGCGGGGAGCTGCCACTCAACCGTGCGTTCCGGTTGTTGGTGCTGATGGATGACATCACTGAATGTTGCCAGTACAAACAGAACTCCTGCACTTTTTCATAACTGATCTGGCACCCAATCACTGGAGTGCAAGCCTAACCTGAAGTTAGGCCAGTACAGTTAGGCCAGCAAGGTTTGGTTGCACAAGGGCCACAGTAAAGTGTGTTTGGACCACTCACGGAGTCAGGAAGGATGGTGCACGTCTGTTTGCTGGCTTTTCTGATGCCGAGCGTGGCCCAAAACATACTTTACGGTGTCCTTTGTGCCGGCCAAACTTTGGCATAACTGTGCCAGCCTAACTCCAGGTTAGGATTGCATGCTAACCCTAACTGGGACTCCTAAGAGTTCTATTGCACTGGTGGTAAAATTTCTGTCAGTTTTGCCTCCTTTTACACATCTACTCAAAAATGGCCACAATGACCCCTCCAAACTATATAGGTTGTAAAATTAATATTGAAATTGTAGAAGCCCTTTTGGCTCAGGCCTAAATATGGTTTGTTTAAGGCCACCTTAGTGAGCTCGTAGCTGAAGAGGGAGACTTGAATCTGATGCTTCTTCGTTCACCACTTCACTGCAAACAATTTTTATCACCTTTTCATTCCATCAGTCCTTCAAGCAGTGGGATATGTGTGGTTATCCTGTTTTTTCTTCACAACAGCCCTTTTTGTACAAGTTCAACTGAGCTGCAAGGCTTAGTGGGAATATGAACCCAGGTCTCCTGTAAAAAGGTAAAGGTTTCCCCATGACTGAATGGTCTAGTCGTGTAGGGGGCGGTGCTCATCTCCGTTTCAAAGCCTATAGAGCCAGCGTTTTGTCCAAAGACAAACTTCCATGGTCATGTGGCCGGCATGACTATACACCGTAGCGCACAGAAAGCCATTACCTTCCCACCGAAGTGGTCCCTATTTAGCTACTTGCATTTAGGTGCTTTCGAATTGTTAGGTTAGCAGGAGCTGGGACAAGCAACAGGAGCTCACTCTGTCGCACAGTGTTGAACTCCCAACCTTCCAGTCGGAAAGCCCAGCAGCAGCGGTTTAACCCACTGCGCCACCACATCTCCTGTATTCCTCTGCAAATTGGGCGGGTAGGGAGGGGGCTGCACAACTCTGTCTCCCGATGTTGATACACATTTTACTACGCACAGTCAAATTCATGGTTCTGGGCTGGCCATTTTAGCCCCGTTTCACCTTCCCCAGTTGGAAAGAGGTTGCCCTGTTTAACCAACTGATCTTGCAAGCTGGTTGACAAAATCTCAACATATTTAATTTATAATTGGGAGTCACTTAAACTTGCATTTTCTTAATTTCCAAGCAGATTGAACAGAACAAAAAAGAGACTGAGAGAAGCTCTGTTGCATAGACAGATGGGTAGATCACTTGCATCCTGGACATATTATTCCGTGAAATCTTGTGTTTAATATGTGAGTCATGGACACGTTGCCTTCCATACACATTATGCTAATTTAAATGCTAGTTAGCTAAGATTTAATTCATTTGGAGTATCTGTTAAATTACATTCTGAAGCTACCTTCTGGCTTGGTTCGACGGTGACTGTGTTGTACATATAGAGTGACAGGCTTATAAATCTAGAGCCAAGCTTTTTTTTTTTTTTTTTTAATCAGACAAGTTTCGTCCAGACAGACACAACCTGAGCTTCTGATGCTGTCTGGAGTGCATGCTGTTCACAGCCTTCCTGACATTTATTTGGCCTGATTTTGCTCTTACTTCTGTGCAGCCCATGCATGGTTTTTAATGTCTCTGTGCTGTGAAACTCACTAGAATGCATGCAGAACAGTTAACCATCTAGCCCACTGTTGTCCGAAAGAATGATCACAGGAGAGGAGACCCAAGCATTGAATTCATACCTTTCTTGCTATGTATATAACTAAGGAGAAATGAGGCTTAAAACCCGTTCCCTCCCATTGGCGCGTTAATGCACCACTTTTTTGCATTTTGAAACATGTACAGGGCCCCCCTCTCAGGTAAATATGTGTTTGGAACCATGTCAAAGTGTTCCCATATACCTGAACTGAAATTGGTGCGCTTGCCCACCGATGGGACTGAAAGTGTAATTTTTACTTTGCACTATGGTGCACTATCCATGGTGCTGTGTATCAATTTCTATGGAAATGTTGGGAAAAAGCTACTTTTACCCCTGAAAATCTTTTTTTTAAAAAAAATTTTTTTTAAAAAAACCACTGTTCACTAAGCACACAGCTTGCTTATTTCAGGAATTTGCAGAAGGGGTCCTAGAGTGCAAATCCTGAAGTAAGTAGTTCATTCTTGCAAAACTGAATTTTTGGCATAGCTTTGACTGCTGCTAGGCTAAATTAGGTTTTGCAGGCTTCTGCTACTTGTTTTGCACCCCCTGTAATGAGCTGGAGACAGAATTCTTCTGGACTTAAAGGGCTGGCGGGAGCGAACAGAACACACTTCTTAGAGGGGGCAGCGCGCTATGTCGTGACGTCACAATGTTGTGACGTCATGACGTTGCATGCCCCTAAGGGCACATTTTCATTGGGCGCCATGGGTGCCATTTCAAGTAGATCCGCCCCTGGCCCACCCCACTATGAGATGGAAACATGACTCTTCAGTAGCTATTGGATTGTGTCCAGGTGCTGATTTGGAGGAATATTATTCTGTGTTCTTGCACCATTGACAAGACTGATTGTCGGTAAGAGTGGTCACCTGATTTTCTAAATGGCTTGTGAATTCTCAGTGATTAGAGGAGTGAATAGGAGAGCTTTATCTAGATTTTTTTTTTGTCCCTAAAAATGCTATTTATAGTAATTGTCCTAAATAGCTTTGGGAAGAGTAAACTATAGGAGAGCATTATGCAGATTTCTGCCCATTGTAATTGTAATTGTCCTCACCTAGCTAATCTCATCACCTAGCTGGTAATCTCATCACCTAGCTGAATGCCTGTCTTCAAAATCAACCATCAGGGCCACTCAGGTACACACACCCACTCTAGAAATTAGGAAGAGATTCTCACCTACAGCTGCAAGTGTGATAATGAAATGTGAATATCTACCTAAACAAATACACTTGGGGGGAAAAAGAGAAGGGATATTCTTTATTTCTTTATTTGACATTTAACATTTTGTTTTCCATTTCTCCAAGGACTTCAGGGTTGTGTAGACAATCCTTCCCTCAGCAACCCTGTAAGGTTGGTGAGGCAGGTCATTATTGTTCTGAAGTTCATACAGCCTTATAATATTTTATCTTGGAGTTGCCTTCTAATGTTTTGTGTCAGCTTTGTGGAGGAGAGTATAAAAAACATATAATAATTTATTCACAGTCTCTGAACTTACCTGCAAAAACTAAAGGCAAGACATATCAGAACATTAGAAATAACACAGAACAAAGGTTAGGAGATACGTGTTTCCTCTGTGTTTTCACCTAACTTGTCCCCCAAAGTAAAAAGATAGTTAGCCTACAAAGAAACACAGTTTGAATGAAAGTAGATGTGTGAAGTCCCATCGGCGCGTTTGCCCGCCAATTATTTAAAAAAATTATTACAGGTGCTAATTGTACCTGAAAGCTTTAAAGTTGACTCAGTGAGAGAGGTTAGCCCCTGCCCTAACACAGGAAGCCAAAATGGCAACTTTCATTTCAGATTTGGGGAGCCCCAATCAGATTCAGAAATGGCCCCCATAAAACAAAAAACCCCAAAAATTTTAAATGATGTTTCTTAAATGATGACATGGGTAGACAGTCAAAACAACTGTACCTCTAAAAAGGTCTATCCTTACACTGTTTACAGTGCAAGTTTCAGGTCATCTGGTGGAGCCACTTTTTGAAAATCTCTAAATCATAAATTGGCGGTCAAACACGCGGATGGGAGGAAACGGTTAAGCAACCAAATGCATAATACATGTACTAAATGTACAACTAAATGTATAATTGAACAATGTACATCAGTGTTATTCAAACTTTTTAAACCGTGAGCCACTTTTTAAAATAGCATGTCAAGACCCACTGGAAGTGATGTCATTGAACTGGAAGTGATTCATAGCCAGAAGTGACATCATCCATCAGGAAGTGCTATCAGTGTGATGTAATCAAATGACACTCCTGGAATGCAAATTGGCATTCTTGGACTGCAGCAATTGCACAACCATGAAACATCCCTGACAGAAAGCAAGATTGGGACAAAATATGATGTAAAAGCACTAACTAAAAACAATTAACAAAAAACCCTCTCTTGAAAATTCAAACTGTTAACACTCACAAAAGGAATATAGCAAGAGGAAGGCCTGAAGTTTCCAAGATAGCGGCTCCCAGATTTTCAAGACCTACCTGATATCAGGTTGCAACCCACCAGGTGGGTCCCGACCCACAGTTTGAATACCACTGATATACATTATTCAAATATATAACAACCAGCCATAGTGCACATGCATCACACCTCACAGAGAATGCATGCATCGCTTGTTCATGAAGAAGCAATTGCATGCATTTACACATGCACCCCACACAAGATCACACAAGACAGAGGCTTGGAATAATATTTTTTTTTATTTAATCAAACAGACCTGCATCAAGTTAAAAACACTAAAGCCCCCAGCGTGCTGGCTCAAAAGTAAGGAGGAAACGGCCATGGCTGTCTACTTTTCCCAAGCCCCACAAAGGGCATGACATCCTTGCTGGAGACCTCACTCAGTCAACCCTGAAGGATCGAGGCAGCTGGCCTGCCCTGCCCTGGCCCCACAGGTGAAGCCTGTTAGCCATTGCAAGCCAGCCAAAAGGCTTGCCAGCCGGCCTCCCAAACCGGATGCATTGTCAGAGCGGTCCTGGCATACCCCTTGACTTTGCTTACCTCAGGATGCATGCGAGGCCCCCACCTGGCTACCCAGCTAGTACGCATCCTGCCCCCAATAACCTACCTACACAGAAAAAAAACCCGCCAAAACTGCCAGTCTGAGGTAGTGACGGCAAAAAAATTCCTAACAGGTCCCCTAAATCCTAGCTAACCCCAGATTGTACATAAAACAGGTGGGTGGGTGGATCTGAAGCAGCCGCACCAGACTGGGTAAGGGAGGCAAAGTCCCAGCCAGCGGCGTCATGCAGCCGGAACACTGGGCGGGAGGAACGGGTGAGCAGCAGCCTGCCTGTCGCGTACTGCTCCATTTAGCCGTCTTTGGCGGGGAAGACGGTGAAATGGAGCGGTACGCAATGGGCAGGCTGTCGCTCACCCGTTCCTCCTGCCCAGCGTTCCGGCTGCATGACGCCGCTGGCCCCAGCCCTTAATTGAGCAGCCCGAGTGACAGGCAGCAGCCAATGGCTGCCCTGTATTTTCCCGCCTCTGCCCTGTGCGATGGGGTAGGGGCTGTGCAAATGGTGCCTGGGCTCAATAAACCCAAATGCAGTTCCCACCTAGTCTGCATAATCTCCAGCAAACTTTGGGGACAGCGTTCCCTATAAAGCTGTATAACTCTGAGCAAAGCTTGGTGCAGCATGAAGCCCAGCAACTCTGTCCTCTGGGGCAAGAGGCAATTTTTCAAGTGGTGCTTCTCTTATATTTAGCAGGGGGGAGAGTAACTGTCCCTCTACATCCCAGAACAGTGTCTCTTCTAGTGGCTATTGCTGGGGGTGTTCTGCATTTTCTTAGATTGTGAGTCCTTTGGAGACAGGGAGCCACTTAACTTTATTATTATTTGCCTGCAAACTACTTTGTGAACTGTTGTTGAAAAGTGATATACAAATATGGTTGGTTGGCTGGCTGTGACACCATGGGGGGCACCTTAGAAGGAATATAGCTTGGGGAATGTCCAAACATTGGTGGAATTATGTGGACTGCTGAGCCTCCACACAATATACAGGGTCTCCAAGAAACAAACCTTTGGCTTCAAATAAAGTTCTTGAAGTCTTTCAGTGGGATTGCCTGGATGTGTGGGCATTGTTTTAGCTATTGGCTGGTTCTCTCTGCTTCTTCCAGCCATAAGGACCCATTTTAATAGACTGTTTCTGCAAGCAAAGTGAAGTAAAGGGAAAATCAAGACCTTGATTGTTGTGTTGAGTGAAGCAGGATGTATGTGTTCTCTGCTTGCAGTTTGTATGCAAGGTGGGACAAGTGCTTAATTTTTACAGAGACAAGTGCAGGGGCTTTAATCTTTGTGGAATATTTGCAATTGCTTTTAAGTTTGGCCAGCACAAGGGACACTGTAAAGTATGTTTGGACCACTGTCGGAGTCAGAGAAGCCAGCACACAGATGTGAGCCATCCTCCCTGACATCGAGTAGTCCAAACATACTTTTATGGTGGCCCTTGTGCAGGCCCATTTAGGCTTGTGTTCTAAATGTGTGTGTGTGTGTGTGAGAGAGAGAGGGGGGGGTTACTTGGGTGTAAACTGTGGCTTGTCTCACTGCTTTTAACACCTGGACTACTGCTGGGCTGCCATCCTACTGTCAACTATGCCCCCAGCTTCACCCTCCCATGCCCAAGATCATCCCTGTTCTCTTCTGTGACATAATGGGTAATACAGAATGCTCATACTGCCCATGCAAATTTTGTGCATGTTGCATTGACAGCTGTGCAGTTTGCAAGCAACACTCTAACCCTGCTAACTAGAAATGGGTGACATACACATTAATTTATTTTGGTTGCTGTGTCAACCTCTTTGTCAACTTCTTTGTTGAAAAGCTTTAAATTAATCTTTTTAAAGGGACGTGCTCGCTCAGTGGGTTAAACTGCTGCTGTTGGGCTTTCTGAGCAGAAGGTTGGGAGTTCAAGACTGTGCTACAGAGTGAGCTCCCATCACTTGTCCCAGCTCCTGCCAACCTAGAAGTTCGAAAGCACCTAATAATGCAAGTAGATAAATAGGGACCACTTTGGTGGGAAGGTAACGACGTTCCGTGCACTACAGCGTAGAGTCATGCCAGCCACATGACCATGGAAGCTTGTCCTCAGACAAAACGCCGGCTCTACAGGCTTTGAAACGGAGATGAGCACCGCCCCCTACAGTCGGTCACGACTAGACCATTCGGTCGTGTGGAAACCTTTATCTTTAATACAGTATTTTTAATACTCAGGAAAACCTATCAATTCCCATCTAAGTTTTATCTAGCTCAGGCCCTGTAAAACCCATGATCACCAACGCCATATTCAGCCCACCAGTCATGAACTGTCACCTGCTAAGAGCCCAATCCTATCCAATTTTCCAGTGCTAATGAAGCCATTCCAATAAGAATCCCTGTGTTTTGGGTAGTCCAAAACCAGAGGTTTATGAAGATACTGCTAGTGGTAAGATTTGAGTGGGCTGCATTTGGTTTGAAAAGTCATACAAGTTATGCAAGCCAGTTGGCAACCTCAAAAAACACCCCCTGGAAAGAGATTTCAGGAATCTTCTCAGCATTTTTTAAACATCCTTTCACACACCCCAAAATACTTTGCCTAAGCAAAATTTGTTTGGAAACCTGCTGTACAGAACATGAAATATTACTTCATAAAACCTTATGCATTGTCCTTGTAGATCATATTGAGCTACTAAGACTAATGAGTTAGACTTCTGTGTATATGAGGTATGGCTCGAGCCATTGGAACTATGAAGTCTCTACTTCCATTGGCTTGCCAAACACAAGGTTTATAAAAGTGTTCAGCCAAAATAGTGAAACAGCATTTAATTGATTGCAGAAAACCAAGCTTATTTGCCCTGTTTAGCAAGAGATACTTGAAGAAGTTATAAGCTTAGTAAATCAACAGTAGACTCTATTTACTCTTGATTTATTCCCAGTATTTATGCTGTGCTTAATAGATTGTTGGTGCAGTAAAAATTCTTTCCCATAAATATGCAACAGCAATCTCATACAGTTTAGTCTTGCAATGAACCTAGAGATAAATTAGTGCCTGGTAATGCTGAAGCATCTCTAAATTAAACAGATAAACAAAATGAACACTAGAAGAGTTTGCTTGGATCTTTTTTCACATTACCTTGGGGAAGCTGTAGAATGTTCTGAACTTTTGAGCTCTTATAGGCTGTTATGAAGCAAAGCAAGCCATGTAGGCATTCTAGAATGATCAAGGCTTGGGCATGTGAGTAGAAGAGAGAAATTACTTTGCACTGACACTCCAAAAACCAGGCTGTTTTATACTGAGTTAGACAAATGCTTCTCAAAGTTTTTAGGATCCACCTAAAAAAAATTTCACCATACCAGCCCCATAAGTCTCTGTTGCTATATTGGTGATTGGGCAGCAGTGCTCCTTCCAAGTTGCAGGCTGTTTAACCCTTGATACATGGAGCCTAATTTTAATTTGCCTTGTCAGTTTTGTGACCCACCAAAAATTGGATTGTGGCTCTCTGGTGAGCCATGGACCAGTGGTGTTTCTGCCATTTGACAAGGGGAGGGAAATGCCCCTGGGTGGCGGCCCGTGGGACCAGTGGGGGTGGCAACCGACGACAAGCAGCTGCTGCCAGCCACCACCATGCGCCATCCAGAGCCCTCCCGAGAGTCAGGCAGGCCATGCACGGTGCCCTATGGCTCCCTGAAGGTATTCTGCAGCCTCTGGAGGGCCATTAAACATTACTTCTGGTTTGCATTAGAAAATTGTAAGCCATGTTTAAAGATTCTCCAAAGGCTTCAGAATCCTTTTGGAGGACTTGAGGATGTTGCACAAGGCTCTGAAGGCTCTAGGTGAGTCGGTGATGGCAGTCTCTGGGGGGGGGGGAATGGCAGCAGTCTGCATTCCTGGCCCTGGGCAGCACATGGGTCATGTACTCAACTGCCATGGACCCACAGTTCAGACCATGCGGTCTTGTTGGATCTGCTATTCCACTATTTAATAATCCACCACTTAGAGGGTGCAGATCCGAAGAGCACATAGGGCAGGCTGGAGCCTCCCCTATGGTAAGGCTCCAGCCTCCCCAATCCAGCATCGGATATGATGCTGGCTGGCTGGCCTTCCCATTCCTGCGCTGAGTAGGATTGCACCCTCACTCTCCAATTACCTTGTTGCCTGATACCAATGTCAGCCTTAAACAGCAGAGCATAATCTCTGACTGGGCTCAAAGTTTGCCAGTGAAAGTCCACTGGATTTCAAAACCAGTCAAAGTCAGTGTTTTCAAAAAGTCTTCAAAACACTGCATTTCCACACTTTTGTTGGCTACAGGAGTTGTTTTAAAATTGCGAAGTCTGGTTCCCCCCCCCCAGCATTGGCTGATTGTTTGACTTGGTTGTTTGAGACAGTGATAAATGGGCGTGCGCATGCTCCTTTTTGTTTGCATGTATGAGCTGCTCTCTTAGGTTTGCATTTGTTCTGCAGTGGAAAACAGCAATGTGAAGGGGAGAAAGCAGGGAAATTATGACATTATTGCTCTTCCTGATTTTAGCAAGGAATATCAGCTTACCTGTATGGGGAAAGATCTGCTTCGGGAATACTAGTTGAAAGGAGGGAGACACTACCACCCCTAGAAGACATGAACAATGTCTAAGAAGGTTTTTATTCATATAGCTCCAAATCTCATGCAGTACTATTGGATGGCTATGAAGAGGCTGGTTATATTAACACCAAAATGAATAAAGAAAGTTATGGCCTTGATCTGGCTTTGACCAGATGTAGCTATGTTGTGAAACGATTCCATTGCCCCACCAAGCACAAAATCAGCTGTGGGGTGCCTTGCCCTTGGCTCAGGAAGATGGAGGCTGTGTTGCCTCATACTCTAGGGCCAACACAAATGAGAGACATGGAGACATCAGCTGTGATAAAGGGACTTCTCCTGACAGGACAATCAGTGCTTCCTAGTGTAAGAAGACCAAGAACAGGAGACTCCTTGTCAGCTTCTTGACTTTCCTTCTCCAGAATTTTGGAAGTGGTAACTAGAACTACTTCATAACAGGTTCATAGATAGCCTTTATATAGCCTTCACCAATGTCCATGAGGGTGGTATAGATATTACTTTAAGGGAGGGCCGGTGTTGCATGTAGAAGGTTCCAGACTTAGGGCCAGGGCCATATTTAACCCATGGCTGGGCCCCTAGGCTTTCAGGTATTTTGGACCCCCACCAGCTCTCTTCAGGAAAGCAATACAATAAATTATCAGCTTCCCATCATCACCCACGCTCCTAAAACAGCAGAAATACTGGCAGATGCAGTATCTGAGAGGCAAAAAACAAAAACAAAACAAAAAAACAGAATAGCCAGGCACTTCTAAGTTATTCAAAAAAGGAAACACAAATGGATCCAGACTTGCATGGAAGCTCCCCAGCTGTGCAACTTCCACATGCAGCCCAGCTCAATCCCTGGAGGTGGGGTTTGCCCTACATGGTTCTTGGAGAGCTCTGCAAACCTCACCTTGGCAAAGTTAGGCTTGCTGTAGTCTCTTGTCAGCGGGAGGGTTGGTGGGCCAGATGTGAAGACCCTGGGGTCTGTATTTGGAGACCCATGCATTAGGCTGATGCCCAGACATGCCAACCTGATGGACCCTACTCCCTGCGGGGCCCCTAGGCTTCAGCCTACTCAACCTAATGGATAATCAGCCCTGCTTAGGGCCTAATCCCATCCAGGACTGGATGCCGGGATGCTGATGCAGCCTCCACTGCAACCTGCTGGTGGCTGGGAGAGATCTGCCAGCATATCATGCAGATAGGACTGGGCTGATCTTTCAGAGTATGTCAAGTCAAAAAGAGTCTCGGATAGCAGAGCTCATAAAGATATACCCTGCCTAACTCTTTAGAGACCCTTTATAAATTTGAGTAAAGAAAAAGCTTGCTTACCTCCTCTGCCGCTTGCTGCTCCCAGTGGGCTTACCCAGTTCTACACCATTTATTTTACCGGCATAAGTCTAATAGATGGAACGGGGTATATCCAGTAGTGGGATCTAAATGATTTAGGAACAGGAACTCACTTTTGATTGGCACTTGTCGGGAACCCGGAACGAGCCACGGAGCCCGTTAGGATCCGGAACGCCCGTTCTGGTCCGTTCCCCCTGAATGGCATCACTGGGTATATCAGGCCTGGAATGGGGGCATAGAATCCCACAGATGCCACTGCTGCCGAAGTCAGTCCTAGCCCACCCTTGACATGCCCCTATCCTGATCCGCCCCTACCTGCCCCTGCCACCACCTTACTTACTTCAACAGCTGGTCTGCAGCCCTGGCACAGGGCTTACCAGCTTCTGCACCATCAGCAGCGAACCACAGACCACTGGAGTGGCTGAAGTGATGGTTGCCCACCCAATGGATGGATTACAAGTTCCCCAGCCTATCAAACTGATAGGTTTGGGCTGTTAGAACATGGTATGTCAAGAATCTCAGCTAGCAGGGCTCAGAAAGATCCTCTGCCTGCCTCTTCTGTAAATCTGAGTGGACAGTACTAGGCTAGATATACAAATGGTCTAACAATATAAAGCAGCTTCAAATGTTCACATCAATTTTGACTTGAAGAACTGTCTTTCCAAGTGAAATTTATTCGCAACATGTGTGATGAAGGGTGCAATACTAACCTGGAGTTAGGCCGACTTGCACAAAGGACACCATAAAGTATGTTTGGACCACTCTCGAAGTCAGAGAGGCCAGCACACAGACATACGCCATCCTCCCTGACTCCGAGAGTGGTCCAAACATGCTTTGGTGTGGCCCTTGTGCCAGCCAAACTTCACTGGTCTAACTATGCTGCCCTAACTTCAAGTTAGGATTACACCCAAAAAGTGTATCGGTATTATGCCTTTAAAACATGGGTGATGGGACAAGTGTTTAATAAAGGGGCACATTTGGGGGCTCAAAATAAAATGTAGGTGATTTCCTATAACCCAAGTGCTTAATGCAGCAGCAACAGATAATAGTTCTCTACGTACCACAGGGGAAAAAAATACAGCCACAAACCTCATTTGTCTGGCTCTAAATGATGTCTTCCAGCAGACACTGACATTTCTAGGACATCCAGAATTGTGTAGAAAGTGCAGTCAGCCTTTAATTAGGGAGGAGGCTGGGACATACACAGCTTGTCTTCATCCCTGAATTCTATCCTTTAATGCTACCGTAAAGCAATGTAAAATAGTGATTACTGGCTCCTGCATCCTGACCTTGTAAGCAAAAATGATGAGTATGGCGGTGTGAGATTCCCATCATACAACTTGTGCCCTGTATAGTTCATCCGGGATATTCTCATTTTATGCACTCAAACAGCCAAAAAGAATACTCTTATGAATCTGGAGCTTAAATACTACCTCTGTTAAAATGGACAGAGACTGAGAAAAAGTTCTGAGACTTTTTTTAAAAGTAAGGAATTAATCTACTGTTATCAGGCTTTTCAGATTTATTTTTTATTATTAGTATTTTTTAAACCTCTCTGATTATAAGCACAAATTGGGCTCAGTTTTCTCATCTGGTGTGCTAATCAAAACATCCCAAGCATCAATAAATAATGCAATTAAGCTTTCAGATGGCATTGCCGCCTCCTTTAATGAAGGAGAAAACCAAAGTGAAAGTAAATGGCCGTTTATAATTGTGAATAACTAAATTTGACCGTAAACAATAGCGGCACCAGCACCATCTATTGTCAATTGATAAAATGTGAATTCAATCAGAAGGATACGTTCAAAGGCTTCATAGGACGAATGCTATGCTTTTTCAAGATCCATAGTTAGATTTGAAGTAATGGTGCATATCGGCAATACTTCAGGATGTATGTCTTTTTGAGATATGGAAGTACAGTATAAAATGGGATTTATGATTCAGTAAGCAAAACGTCTCTCTCCTGGAAAAAAGGAAATCCAGCTTTTATTGTCCTTCTGAAAATAACTAGGACCTAAATAGCCTCAAATAATAAACTCGTATGTCTGTAACTCACAGCCAGCCCGATGTATTAAAATGATCCCAATTAATAAATTAGCGCAGTCGGCAGTTGTTACCAAAGAAACAGGTTAAAGTTACATCCTCTACCAAATAAGTTTTATACACCAGTAGAAACATTATATTTGTATGCATTAATATAGCCATCGTATCAGTTTGCATTTATAAACTACCCCATCCTAAAGATGCAGGGCAGAGAAGAGGAGGAAGTAAGAGGTGCTATAGCTGAGAAGGACCTGTCTCACTAAACACTGTGAGCATCAGCTTACTTGAGATCCTGGAACAAAAGGCCTACCCTGGGCCTCTCATTGTTTATTTATTGCAAGTTGTACAAACAGCGTAATACACAAGGGTGAATTACCCTACGAAGGTATGCAATTACTGGCACACACACCCCATCCCAAAATAACCTGCTCAAAATTCCCAACCTGAACCCTGGTTGCTCCTTGGAATATCAAGAAACTGCTGCTTACTACTTCCACAGTCCAATAAAGTCACCCCAGCATGCACTGTGAACTATGAACATGCATAATCATAGTTTAAGCAAGCTTCCTCCTGTTTCTGCCACTCCTCCTCCTCATCCCTTACTGAAAACTATTTGTGGATTCCACAAAACTGTGTCAAAAATAAACAAAAGTGGTATTATTTTTGTGAAATTGATGTAAATTTGTGTCAAACTCTGTCAAAAATAAACAAAGGTGGTGTTTTTTTTTGGGGGGGGTGTTACCTAAATTTCATTTTATGTAGCATTTTCAGTAGAATCTAATTATTTAGCATTCTATGTTGATCACTGAAAAAAACCCATCCCTACCCATTGTATGTTGGACCCTGCTCACATTCAGATTACTAGTGGCAAGTGTTGGGGGATGCTCCTCCCACTCTCCCCATTGGCTAATGGAAATATTTCTTAGAAACTCCACAATGATGTGGGTGTAGATGGGGAAACTACGGCTGAGTAATGTCACCATCATCCCACGCATATTCAGTGACCAGGTAGACCTTCTGATGTCTGTGAGCTCTTGGACAGTGACTAGCCTGGCTGACCCTCTGCCCCACCATAGCCAGTAAACATGCTTCCAGTTGAAGCCTTCACCGCTGACCTCAGTGGCTGGGCAGGCTCAAATGGTGGATGTGATCCTTTAGTTTCAGGTATGTGCTGCATAACTATGTTTGATTGATGGTCCCTGAACTCAGTGGACTAGCCTCCTTCCTTCCTTGCCATTGTGCACATTCCTTTGCACTTTTCCACTCACTGCTTTCCTTTCTGTCTTGCTGGCTAATCAACCCTCTTAAGGCTGAAAGAAAGGCTGCTAGGTGGATGCAAAAGTGCAAAGGAAAGCTTCCTTCTTCCCGCCTTGCCGAAAGGCATTCTGGGGCTTTTCTGACAACAACCAATGCACTTAATGAGTCACAGAATGTATCCCAGTTGTTAAGCAACACATACCTATATATGACATGGTGTGACAACGCACTGTGAAGCTTTGTTTAACACAAACAACCACACATGATGTAACCTATTTTTATTTGTGGGACGTTTTTGCCACTTTCCCATGGAGAAAATGAGCACAGTTGTCTGCATATTTGGTTGGTGGGGTAGTGGTGATCTCACAGCCACCTGACTTGGGCTTATTTATTAATTTTTTTCCCTGTGCTTCTTCCAACCTGTTAAGAATATGTGGGGCTTACCTGTGGTCTCCCCCTTAGGTTCTGGCCTTGACTTGCTTAGCTTCAGGAGGTAATCTTGTACCTCCGTACTACACTCTGGACTTGTCATCTCTTATTACCCGCCAAATTTTATAATACATGGGGGCTAATAAGCCACATAGCCTAAGCCCTTAGGATTAACAAAATTAGAATTGAATAATGAAGAACAAACCTTAAAAGGCTAGACAAAATTTGCATTTCATTAAAGAACCCCTTTGCGCAGAAACATGAATCTTATTCTTTGATATGAAACTATTAATTCTTGATATCTGTATTCTAGAAAAGAATTGACTTGGTGCCTTTTTTGAAATAACTAGAGACAGTCCTTGAAAGCCTTTTGTAATAGCCATATATGCATTTGCTTTCAACAATGATATACAACATATAGACTGCATGGATATGGGCATCCATGACTTTTGACAGTGTGTGTGTGTGTGTGTGTGTGCATGTTTGTGGGTGGAATGTTTCATGGCCTGTGAAAGAGAATGAGCGTGCTGACAGGAGTGGGGACTGGGGCAGGTGGGGGGCAATAGCACCGCAGCAAAAAGAGGAAAAGAGGAAGTGCTTTGCATGTGAAAAATGGGGCTTTTTACATCATCAGGGAGGCTCGCAGAGGGGGCTGCCGGCCTCGCAGACCTAGTCAGATGTCGGTGTAACCCCTGCAGCACTGCGATGGCTGCTGCGCTGTTGGGCACCCATTCCTAGGCCACTCCCCTTAAGGGGGAGTGGCCCAGGAAATTCTCCCAATGGTGGGTTGCGACCAGTGGTAGAATTCAAATAAATTAACAACCGGTTCTATGATGTCATAGCCGGAGCCCAAAAAAAAACCCGAAGCCAGCCGAGGTAAGCGAGTGGGCGGGGCCCAGCCATTTAACAACCGGTTCTATAGAACCTGGGCGAACCCCCTGAATCCCACCACTGGTCGCGACCCCCTGGTTGTGAAACACTGTCCTATATAAATCTCCTAGAGTACTAAGATCTTCAGAAAAGGACTTGTTCTGGTCTGAATCCCTTTTGCTCCTTGTAGTAGGTGAGAAAAAGGAGCAGTGGTGGTATCTACATTGTGGAACATCTCACCTGGGCATCTTGTCAGACTCTCTATATTATAACTTCCTTATAAAGACATTAGTACTGCTGTATTGTCTTCTGCTTCATGGTTTCATTATGTCATTTTATACTAGGGTGGTGTTTTGTTTTTGTTTTTTGCTTTGCTTTGTTAAACAAAGTCTTAAAATTGACAGATATTTTTATTATGTAAGCTGGGCTGAGACTTCCTTGGGGGAATGTGGTGAACATTTTCAAATAATCATTAAAAATGGAGAAGATTAGGAACAAATCCTAGAATAATTGTTCTGAGGAAATTAGCCTTGGCCAAGCAGCCAGACATCAGGGGAACAGGCCAGCCAGTGCAGCTCCATTGCCATTGTGACAGCACAGTGACAGAAGCCCACAAGTTTTATAAGGTTTTCCCACTAGGCCAAGAATATTCAAGTGCCAATATGTTTAAAGCCAACAAGGCCAGGGAGAAGCGGTGCAGGGCTTCTGGGTCTGCAGGGCAGAGGGGAGGTGGAAGAGGAAATGGAGTGATGGCAGAAGCCACGACCCATCCAGATTCAGGGGTGGGAGGATGCAGTGGTGGTCCTGCCGTTAGCCAAGGGCGAGCAAATGCCCCCGGGCAGCAGGACCACATGTGGTGTCCCTGGATCTCCGGAGGCTGTCTGAAGCCTCTGACAAAAACTGAAATATTGCTTTAAAGCCTCCCAAAGGCCGTTGAACACTTTCGGAAAGCGAAGGGGTGTTGCGCAAGGCACCGGAATGTGTTAGATGAGAGGAGTTCATCTGAGAGGGGCAATCTGCGGGCGGGGTGACAGTCTACTCTCTGCCTCCCCCGGGTGGCACATGATCAGGGATGCAACCGAGAGGATGGCGGTCATGAAGCCCCATCCCAGGAGAGTGTAAAGACCCGAAAATGTCAGCATGCGGTTCCAGCCTACCCCTGGAACCACAGCAACTAAAGAAGTATAATCCCATTAGCACACAGGAGGCCCACCAGCAGCACTCCTACTGGCACATGCGGCAGGTTTTTGTTGCACACCTGGATTGCAGTGGGAGGACCTACAGGTTTAGTTTGGGTCTGCATGTTTGCATGCTTTTCCTACGTCCGCATTTCTCAATGTTTCTTCTCCGCTGTACCATTTTGCAAGGTGGAAAGTGGAAGTGGTGATTGGAAGTTTAATCATCACCAGGTACTTCTGGATTGGAAAGTCAGAAGCAATGCAACAAGCACTGGAAAGTGGCCCAGGGTAAATGGGAGGACTTTTCCGAGTGCATAAAAAGTACACACCAGAGTTCTGCCTGCCAAACCTTCTATCACTGTTGGTTGCATTTCATTGCTGGTCTTGCTGCCTAGTGGCCGTCTATTCACTAGCCTATTAAATAATCCAGTGATGAAAGGCTTGGGTTCTGGTGAGAACAAAGATGCTATGATTTCAAGCTGTGCCAAAATCACACATTACCACTTGCAGAAAGTCCCATAATGAGAACCTATGCTGATGCTTGTTTGGAAACAGCAAACAAAGGGACAGGAAATTTTATTTAGCATGGTAAATAATTGACTATTTCAGCTCCTGTTACCATGTCGCCTTGGCTGCCTTGGGAAACAGAGATGAGATTATTTCTGCTCCCCTGCAATGAGGCTGTTCCGGAGGTATTAGTTTAGACTGGAGTGTAGTGCTGTAATCTAGGGAAATATGCAAGTGTATGATTGCAATAATTGTAGTTTTATTTGCTTTTAGGTTTATTGGTTTAATGGTTTTATTACTCCCTTGCTGCCTAGTTATTTTATATTATTGTAAGTGGTTTCAATAAGTAATTAGATTAGCAAGGCTGAACATCTCATTTATAGGCAGCCTCCTGGCTGTAAGGTAACAGGGGCCCATTGAATGTGTTATGTTCATGTTTTTCTCTTCAGCTACATTCATTTTATTACTAGGCTATCCTGATCAACTTGAGTTTTTTGTAAGGATGAACTACACATTACACAAAGCTGATGCTGAAAATGGCATCCACCCTCTGTCAAGTTTTCACACGTTACTACAGTTACCCATTATTCTGTTCCTATATCATATGATTGGTAGCTGCCTGTGTAAGATCATAGAGCAGTGGTATTCAAACCTTTTAGAGCAGGACCCACATTTTAGAATGGCACTTGTGTTGGGACCCATTGGAAGTGATGTCATTAACCTGGAACTGATGTTGTGGCAGGAAGTGCTGTCATGGTAACACAATAAAATGACACTCCTGAAATGCAAATTGGCATTCTTGGACTGCAGCAATTGTACAACCATGAAACATCCCTGACAGAAAGCAAGATTAGGACAAAATATGATGTAAAAGCACGGAACTAAAAACAATTTTTTTAAAAAAAAAATCCCTCACTTGAAAATTCACTTAACACTAAAGAATTAGAACAAGAATAAGGGCTGCAGTTTCCAAGATGGCTGCCCCCAGCTTTCCGCAACCCACCTGACATCAGGTCCCAACCCACCAAGTGGGTCCTGCCCACAGTTTGAATAACACTGTCATAGAGCACAGTTGACGTCTTGAACCGAAGCAGGCCCTGGTCTGGTCAGTGCCTGGATGGGTGTCTGCTTGGAACCCTGTGTATGCCACCTTGATTTCAGTAATGGAAGAAATGCAGCCTATAAATGTTATAAATAAAAGGGTTGGTTATAAGGAAAACACAGCCAGGTCATGAAGTAGGTAAATGTGTCTAAGAGCACAGTCCTAACCTGGAGTTAGGATGGCACAGTTAGGCCAGCAAAGTTTGGCTGACACAAAAGCCACTGTAAAGTGTGTTTGGACCACTCTTTGAGTCAAGGAGGATGGTGCATTTCTGTGTGCTGGCCTCTCTGACTCCGAGAGTGGGCTAAACATACTTTACGGTGGCCCATGTGCTGGCCAAACTTTGCTGGTCTAACTGTGCTGGCCTAACTCCAGGTTAGGATTGTGCCCATAATAGCACAGGGATGATGTGAAGAGCCATATATAGTTCTGCCCCTAGGCCACTTGTTCTTATAATATAAACAGTGCATGTGCAGTTGTTATTTACATGCTACAGGGATAATGCAGATATTTTTCTTCAAGGAAGCAATTACGTTGATGCAATTGGAAGCATTTGGTCGTTGGGTGGATGTTTGCCCTCTGCGTCTCTGTAATCGTGTTGTGGCTTCCTTTTGGATCAATTCGTTGGGCGTCCTAATAGCTCAAAGGGGTGTGTTTTGGGGTTTTGTTTTAATCTTTTTTTTACTTATTGCTGTGATACATGTTATAATGGAGCAGCATCAGCTAGCAGCAAGGTTGGTGCAAGGGCGCCGGCCAAAGGCTGCACTATGCTGTTCCGGCACCAGCTGAGTTATGCTGGCACAAGAGCGGTTCTGGGAGGGGGGATGTGCCAGGAGGCGTGCCAGCTTAGGGAAGAGGGTGGAGTCTCTGTCCCCAGGCTGCGCATCCCCGATTTGGGCCATGCAGCAAGCTCAGACCTGCACCTGCTAAGTTCAAGCTTGTGCCTGCTAATTTCAGACTTGCACAAGCCCCTTGGGGCAGCTGCCGCCTACCCTGGGGCAAGGGAACAAATGCTCCAATGGCTGCCTAACTTGTGCTGGATATGGCACAGGCCCACCTGCCTTGATGTTCCAGCACAAATTATGATTGGGCCCTCAGACGACTTTGCCTGGAGAGTGGAGAGACTAAGAGCCCAACCCTATCCAACTTTCCAGTGCCAATGCAACAGTTCCGACAACTGTCCCAAAGCACTGCGCCCTGCTTTGGGAAGGCAGTCCCAGAGGCCTCCCTTACCTTACATTTGTTCCCTTACTTCAGGGCTGCATTGCAGCTGCACCAGTGCCCTAACAGCCCAATCCAAGGCTGCCCCACAACCAGTTTATTATCTGAAAGAGAGACATAAATAATATTTTAAAAGCTTCCCTACCTGGCCACCGCAGGGAACTATCTACTCACTATTGGCAAACATAGAGCTGGCTAATTCTCAGCCATACACTTGAGTCAGGTATAATTTCTACTGTGACATCTAATAATTTCACTATGGAGCTCAGTATGAGCAAAAAGTAATTGAACTTGTTTGACTCTTCCAAATTAACTTGCCCTTAGATTTACTATGAAATTTACCTGAAATGTATGTGATCTACCTGAAATTAGAGAACATTCAAACCTGTGAAACAGAACCTTTGTAATGTTTTTCTGTTCTTGGACATGGTCTTTAGTGGTCCACATCCTGATCTACTGTATCAGTACAGGAGTAACTTAACTACTGTAGTTAAGGTAGAGTATTTTTCCTAATTTAAATCTATTGACATCTCTGGGACAAAACTGAAGTATTATCAAAAATTGAAGTGGTAGTATTTTGCCTTAATTGGAGTGTAGATCTGTTGGTCAGTGAGCTGATGAATCACATGAAGAACCGACACCTTCATTCATAAATAAGTGGCTCTTACAACCTCATATAAGCATCTATTGTTCTAAAATGTTCTTTCTGAATGTAAAGGGACCCAATCTAATTTAGCTGTGGAGGAATAGTAAATCCTCCCACTGCCCTATAGATCAAGTGTCTGCAAAAAGCAGCTGGCATGTAATAATCTCTGGATGAGAAAGACAAAGAGCACCAGCCATCTGTTGACCACTTGGAACCTGGCCTAACAATGGCAAAGCTGGAGGCAAACACTAGACCCACTTCCAACAATACCAGTAAATTAGTGACATTCAGAAATAAAAGAATAATATGACACTTCACAGAACCCCAAGGAGGCTCCCATGACACAGTGATCTGGATATTAATCCTTTATATGATGAGAAATTTGGAAACGAATAAATGCATTGAGTGCAGAAGCAGAAAGAGATTTCATTTAACATAATAATCTAAAGGACTTCAGTATAATAAGAAATATTGTTCTCTAGCTTTCAGAGTCATGGTGGATTTGTTGAGATTGTTGTTATCCTTAAGTCACAGACAAACCAACATATGTTTTATGTGCTATTAATATTTAGTTTCTCTCCTTTGAATCACAGTGAATCTTATGTGATTGGCTGTATTTGGTATGCATTTCTGTGTTTCTTTTCATGACCCTTGCCCTGAGCAAGTAGATCAGGATCCAGCCCTGATGAGGAGAAAGCAATTGTTCAAAAAGACCCACTCTGGACACAATCAAAGGCCCCAACTGAAGCCTGGGCCTTCCAGCCAGGAGCCTCCAGAGCCAGATACCTAGAAGCCAACTCAGACCTGGAAAGCCCTGAGACAGCTTCACCAAGCTTGAGCTCCTTGAAGGATGGGCGCCTTCCATTCCAAGAACCTAACACTCCTCCATACATGCACATGTGCTGGTAATGGGAAAGAACTGATGAATGCAGTGGAGCAGAAGTGTAAGACTCCAGGTTGGAGAACTGTCTGTTTAAGAGCACAATCCCATGCATATCTACTTAGTCATAAGTTCCATTATGTACAAGGGAACATACTCTCAGGAAAGTGTGCATAGGATTGCAGTCTAAGTCTCTAAACTCTCCAGTACAGGCAAAGTAATGGAGATAGTCTGAGGGCCCAATCCTATCCAACCATCTGGTGCTAATGCGGCTGTGATGCAACTCCAAGGTAGGGGAACAGAGACTCGCTTGAGGAGGCCTCTGTGACTGCCCTTCCCACTATAGGATGCAGGGCATATCCCATTGGCATGGCTGCATCAGCTGCATCAGTGCTAGAAATTTGGATAGGATTGAGCCCTGAGTCTGGAAGGAGCTAAGGCCTTATTGGAGCAAATTGCTTGCTAGGAGCTCTACATGTTTCTGCAATTCCCTATTAGAAGATTTGTGGACTCCTGCTTGCAAGGCAGAACAGGACAATACTTGCACCTTCTGAAAGATAAGCGTGTCCATTTTTAGCAGCGTTCCACTTTAAAATTAGGGTTGACACCAACGTTTCAAAGCAGGGAAATTCAAAGGCAGTTTCAGGGCTTTTTTCATGGAGACACATATGAGGATTTGCAAGAGAAGCCAACGCATTTCTATTAAAATGCCTTGTTGTATGTTTTGCACACCCCCAATATATGTGCACACGGTAGGCAGAAATCCATTGTCCCCTCTTGGGTAAATGTGATCAAATAGCATCACCAAGCCCATACAGACAACCTTTTCAACACACACGTACACTAGTCAAGATCCTTCTGGCTGCAATCCTACACACACTTACATGGAAGTCAGTGGGGCTTACGTCTAAGTAGACATGCATAGGACTATGCTGTTTGACAACTTAGCAGAATGATTCAGCTGTCCTAGGTACCCTAGTGCAGGGGACTCTCTTGTGTATGGTTGAGTGTGATTAAGATCATCACTTTCCACAATCCCCTCAAGTAGTCTTTGGGTCCATTTGCATTTATGGCATGCACTTGCATTACATTGACTACTAACTGTTTTATTATTTAACCTTCATTAAGTGCCGACACTGTGCTGCGTTTTATGAGAATTTTCGTCAAAGCAAATGCTTTTAGCACCTCAAGATTGGGCAAGAAGACGAAAGGAGAAGCATTCCTATTTTAGTGTTCAACCAGCACAGCAGTTAACAAAAGGCAGAGGAGTTCACTCTAACTTTGGAAATACCCATAAGATTAATTGGAATAATCATGCTGTTCCGCAATGGTTCACTACAGCGTTAATGTTTGGGGACAGATTAGCAAAATGCCTCTACTGATAAAAAGAGGCAGGGCAAACGTCAGTGGCATATAATGAGTAAAACAAAATAAAACAGAGCCTGGATTTTGAATAAAATGTTTAAGCCCCATGGAGAAAAGCAATAATTGAAACAAAATCCACTTCCAACTTACACATTTGAATAGTGGAATAAAATTATGCTAATCTAATGTATCTGCCCTATTGTGCTTTCCCGTTCATTATGCCACATGCATAAATATGAGACGGTTATTATCCCTTTGATAATATTCCATACTTAACTGCCTCAAATAGGGATGCACTGCAAATATACTCTTTTGAAGGACCTTGTTTACTAAAGATGTGTTCGTGGCTTGTTATATTGTTTTTCAATTTAGTTCTGTTTACAACATGTAAAATGTATTACAAATTATATTTACTGAATTGCATTATAGGTTATGAGGTGCCTGCATAATGGGACTGGGTGCCTCTCACATACTCTCTGGGGTACTATGTCTTTCTGCAGTCTGAACAAAATAGCACACCTTACCATTTGACAGTCTCTATTCCCTTTTCCCCATCAACAGTCAGCACTGCTGGACAGAGCTTTAGAGGACTGTGTTTCCATAATGATCATAACTGTGGAATTAACATTGCATGACATTGAGAAAATTGCTTCTTCAGTCTCAGGCTATGACTGTTTAATCATGAAAACTCTGTTTTCACACAATCATTTGCCGTGGCTCTGATGTTGGGAATGGAGATTTGGGGCCAGGAAAGTGCTAAATTCTTCATAGAGTAAGCCTGGAACTTGATAGAGAATGCATAGTTGGTGGGCTTGGTGAGTGTAGCTGAGTTTGGAGTCATATAGCCCAACTTCTCAACCACACTGTTACCTATACATAAGAGTACCTATTGGAAGTATGACTATGGACCAAATGAGACATGACATAAGAGATCCATGAAAAAAGTATCCTCTTGTTTTTCTTCTAAATCAGGGGTGTCAAACTCATTTCCCGTAGTGGGCCGAATAGCACTCATGGTGCCTGCTGAGTGCCTGAAGTGACATCATTTAACAGGAAGTGATGTCATTAAGCAGTTTATGGCCAGAAATAAAATTTGAGACTGCAATACTGTATAGGTACCAGTGTGATTGAGAAGTTGGGCTACATGAATCCTGGGATATGGGATTTGCTACAGTAGGTTCATATGGATTATGTGCTAAGGGATAAAGTTACGAGCGTTGGAAAAATATTGTACAAACACAACTTGATTCTCAAAACATTGTACTGATCTTTCCAAGTATTGTTGACAATGTGCATATGTGCCTGCATAATGTGGTCACCTCTGAATATAGTTGAATCAACAAAAGAAAGTGGATCTGCACTGATCGTATGCTTTGGATGCGAGAGTGATGGCTGCTTTTAACCCTGACTCCTTTATTGATTTCTGCTGAGCTTTGCTTAAAGAGCATTCTGAAAGTCAAACCTGAGAGACGCTTACAGCAAACAACAGGGAAAATTACATTAGTAAGGAAAACTTCCTGCTGATCAAATGAGGATATTGCAACTAGCATAAAAGGCGACAGTTGTCGGGGAGTCTGAGGTGAAGGAGACCGAATGAAATAGTGTCAGTGTCAGTGTCAGAATCCTTCTGTGCAGTAGGCCATCATGGGTCTTTGTAACCCAGGAAAGAGGGGACAAGTGATCAGAACATGGTAGAATCTTTTGTTCAGATCCCCTCTACCTACATGCATTTTTTTTAAACTTTTCACTGCAGCTTTGTTTGTGGTGTAACTAAAGGACAGGAATAGTGACATCTTTCGAATCTCTTGGAACAGGGGAGTCAAACATAAAGCCTGCAGGCCAGATATATCCCCCAGAAACACTTTATCCAGCCCCCATGATAAGTGAGCTCTTCCCAGCACCACCCTCAGCTGCTCCCTGCTGCTGAGCTGTGCCATGGCAGAAGCAGCACTTATTGAGTGGGCGGCACTGGGAGAGCAGGCCAGTTATCATGTGAGCCGCCCTTTCAGCAGTGCCATTTCTGCCAAGGCATAACTTTGCAGAGCATCTCTCACGTGATAATTGGGCTCTCTTGAAAATATGATCAAGATTTGCATATTTTTCTTTGTCATTTTGCAGCTAATTAATTTCATGTGCTGATTTCTGGTCATCACCTGCTTAATGACATCACTTCTGGCCCTCAGCAGGTGCCATGAATGCTATTTGGTCCACTGTATGAAATAACGTTGACATCTCTGTCTTGGAATATATGAAGCTGCCATATATTCGGTCAGACTATTCATCCACCCCTGATATTGTCTGCTATGGTCAGCAGAGGCTCTCCAAGCCTTCAAGCAGAGGTCTGTTCCAGGCTTTTCAACTGGAAATGCCAAAGACCTTTTGCATGGAAGGCCTATGTTCTGAGTGATGGCCAATACATGAGCACACACTTATGTTCTGCATTCATCCAGATTAGCACCATTGATCTGTAGTCTCAACCACAAATGGATATTAGAGTTTCCTATTTACTATAGACATACCTTGAAAGTGTATAAAAGAAAATCCCTAATATTGGTATTTCATAATCTATATATATAAAGAAGAAGAAGAAGTGTGTGTGTGTGTGTGTGTGTGTGTGTGTGTGTGTGTTCCGCATAGGCTCCGCAACACTTGGAGCGACGCGCACCAAACTTGGCATGCGCATGCCTTGCAGCCTGGCAACAAACACTGCGGGGGTCAGGCCCCCCCTAGCGCCCCCGGGAGTGGGGGTATGCAGGGGGCCCCATGTGAAAATGGTCATAAACGGCCGAAATTGGCATCAAATCCATAGTTTCTGGGGTTGCTGAGATGAGTGGCGACATTCCCGACGCCGTTGGAGTCTGGGTTTGGCCCCCTTCGGGTAGGGGCGAGAAGGGGTGTGAAACAAAACGTCTGCCGTGCCCTGCTGGAACGCCTGGAGCGATTGGCACCAGTCTCGGCACACACATGCCTTGCAGCCTGGCGACAAACACTGCGGGGGTCAGGCCCCCCTAGCGCCCCAGGGGTGAGGGTGTGCAGGGGCCCCCATGTGCAAATGGTCGAAAACGGCCGAAATCAGCATTGAATCCGTAGTTTGCGGGGTCGCCGAGACGAGCGGCGATGCTCCCGATGCCATTGGAGTCCAGGTTCGGCTCCAGTCGGCGTGGGGGGCGAGAAAGGGTGCAAAACTCATAATCTCTGGAAGATCATTTTGTTACCCAGGCAACATCGGGTAACAAAAAGCTAGTTCTGTATACAACAAGAGTTAACAAGTTAAGACTACGTTTAAAGCAGTGGTTCCCAACCCTTTTTGCACCAGGACCCACTTTTTAGGTAAGACAGCATGTTAGGACCCCATCTAAGACCGGAAGTGCTGTCACTAAACAGGAAGTGACATCATTTTGTCTGTAAAAACAAGTATGTAGACTACCATAGGCTATCAAGTGCAACAGTTGTTTTCAAGTATGTGTAAATGACATTTTTCTCAAAAAACATACTTCTCTGTTTGGAGATGCAACTTTTTAAATGTTGCGCAAATGCATCTATGGTAGTAAATAGGGTCTCCATGACCCCCTGAAAATCAGCTTGCGACTGGTTTAAGCAAAGACAACATGGCATCTTCATCTGAACGTTTTGTCACTTTACTACATGCCTTCAGCGTCTTCAGAGGGCCCCCTCTTGGTCTAAGGGCCCTGGTATGTGCCCTACATGCTGCACCTGTATGAGACTAGAGAGTAGTCACTGTCTGCTAGGTGAATGAACTGAATTAACAGCTATACTATGTTAATTCAGGTTCAGCTCAGGTTTCAGTTCAGGTCAGAAACTAACACAGTGGGTCATTGTTAAATTACAGATGCATCACACTATACCTATACCAACAATCATTATAATTTGAGATTAAATTATGCCTCCTGTCATAAATCAAACCGTATCTGTTGATGATCAGCAACGCTGTGTGGATTTGGGGACATTAACAATGCAAATGTGGGCAAGCAAATGCAAAAATGTATTTTGCATTCAGGTTTGTTTTTCCATTTTGCGTCTATGTAAGAATTTTGGCAGAATTGAGCAGGTTTTTTTTAAAAAAAAAATGCTAAGAAACAAAGTGCTATCAAGGGGAGAGCAGTGGCTAAATCATGGGCAGCAGAGACATTAGGAGATGTAGGCTCAGGGAGCGAGAGGCTGGGTGTATGAAAGCTTTGTCCTCTGTCCGCATGTTTACAATACATTTTCCTGTCATGACAACAGCTAAAAAGAGCAACCTACCTGCATATCCAGGGGAGTGAAATAGCTGAAAATGAGCAGCCCTAATTATAACAATCATAGAATTGATTGTGAAAGGCGGCATGGCTGTGGCAGCAGCAGGGAGATGTGATTATACTAATTGCTCCTAACTGTATTTTTCCAATGCATTAACTATGTTTCACCTATTTTATTTACCTGAATTTAGAGCCCTGCCCCAAGGGCTCAGGTGACTAACAGCGTGACACTTATTCATTCACAGCCTTCCCTGTAAAAAAAAAAAGATTTTTTTTTCAAAAAAAGTGGTGGTTGAGTGTGCATTGCAAGGGTGGTGGTGCTGCACCGCCATTCCACTCCCCCTCCGGCGCCCCCCTGTGGCAAAATGTGTGTTCCTGGCTCCCGAGCGTCAGGGGAGCCAGGATTGTCAGTGTAAGCGGCAGCCACCCAGAATATCTCTCAGTGCAGCCTCCCCATTTTGGCACATATTGTACTCATAAGAGAACATTGCCAGTCAGCCTTGAAGGCTTTAGTGGCACATCGGGGTAGAGGTGGTGTCTTAGGTCGTGGTCACTGAGAGCCCCGTGGTTCATTGCCAGCATGTTAAAATGAGCCTGGCAGTAGGAAGCCAGCGCCAGCACTGGAGCACTGTTGTAATGTGTTCCTATCAGCATCCCACTTACCCACCCCCATTCCCCACAGCAGGAGTAATATGAAGAACTTGATATTTCAAGTTGTGTATTCACCAGTGTATCCTGGTAAATTCTGAAGTGCAGGAGCTTGTCATGCCCACACTCCCAGGGCCATGGGCTCCGTAGGACTTGCTTCCACGTAAATCTGCCCAGGATTGTAGCCTTATAACTCAAACCTATCCAGGGCCTATGGCAGGGGATCTCACGCTCCACTGCTGTGAGTCCTGACCACAACAGCCACACCACTGTTGTGTGCTTCAGGGCTACTGGTGCAAATGGCTAGAGCCATACCCAGCCTGCACTGGAGTAGGTAAGGTGGTGGCAGGACAGTTTGTGGGAGGAGCAGGGTGGTGAATGGGCCACACATGCCAAGATCCTATCCCCTTGTCCCTAACCTGACAGCTCCAGATGTAGCTGGTATATATGTACGTGCCTAAATAGTTGGCATAGATCCAAGGAGACTCATCGGCAGCCAGGTGAACTTACAGGCACTTGAACCCTCACTTGAAAATTCAAGCTGTTAACACGTGACAAAGGAATATAGCAAGAGTAACATCTGCAGCTTCCAAGATGTCTGTTCCCAGCTTTCCGTGACCCACCTGATGGAACGTTGCGACCCACCAAGTACGTCCCGGTTGCAACCCACCAAGTGGGTCCCGGGCCACACCAGTGCTGTAAAGAGCTCCTGCAGTTTGCAAGATAGCTGCTAAGAAGTGTACTGAAAGTGGATTAAAGCTGTAATGGCAATGCAACCCCAGTCTTTTTGGGTATTGTACCAACACCAATATGTATTGGTGCAATTCAAACATGGGAAAGTGAAACTGATTTCGGTAGGTCATCTAGTTCAGTTCATAGAATCCCCAAACCCCAATAGTCAGCTCCACCCCTCCTTCTATTTTAGCGTGTGTCTAGAACACATGGCATTGGATCAAATCTACACGTATTTCTGGCATTGTTTGAAGGTGAAATTGTTTGAAGGTGTTTATAGGGGGTAGAAATATAAGTCCGGAACACAGAAAAAAAAATTCAAAAGCCAGGTTTATTTCACTTGGGTTTTGTTTCAAAATCATCCCATAGTAATGAGGGATTCAGTCAATAATGACTGAAAGCCAGTCCTTGAATTCCCATGCATTATTAGAAGAAAAATGAGGAGGGCTTTATTACTGAGGTGGAGAAAAGAAACCAAATAGCACTACTCAAAGGAAGGAAATTATCCTGTTTTGTTCATGCTAAGTTAAAACTGTTGATAAAAACGTGTTGGGAAAAATGTAGAAACGTCTGGTTTGAAGGAATAAGGAAGGGGCCCACTGGCAGCTCTCAGCAACCCTGTATTCCACAGCCGAGGGATAACCACTGAAAAGCTCAAGGGCCAACGTTCACTGAACCCCCACTAAGGCAGTCTAAAAGGTCCTATAGGATGAACAGGTTCTTGCTGAAAATGAAACTACATTGCTGTAAGTGCTTTGAGGCATGGCTATGCCTAGCTACTGGTAGCTGCATCAAGATTTTATTGTTTTCCATTTTGCCTTCAGCTGCAGCTGGCTTTTGTCTACATGGAAGACCTGTTTTCGTCCAATTTCAAGTGCCTGTTTTGTCTCTTTTTACTATTACCCTTTTCCTCTTTTTTTGGTTTTTATGTATTTGAAAAGAAATAAAAGAGCAGCCCAACCTGATGGGCCAATAGTACGGGCAAAACAAGCATCCTGCCAGCACTACCTGCTTTGCAGCACTTGAAAAAGCACTTCTTGCAGTGCAGAAAGTGGCGTGCTACCTTGAGCACCAGTGCAAAGGCCAGAGCCTTCCTCTGCCGAAGAAATCGCCAACCACCCGCCAAGGCAGGTAAGATAGCAAGGGATGCAGGCTGGTGCGATACAGAATGCCACTGATGCCCAGTGACCCAGAAGTGATCTCACAGGGCCACTGGGTCTCTGGATGCCAATGGAACGTCATTCTGTTTGCCTCCAGAGCCTTTCTGATGTCCAGAGAGGTGTGTGCAGCTCTGTAGGCTTCAGGAAGCCCTTCACAAATATTTGAGGGCACAGTCCCAACCTGGAGTTGGTTCGCCACAGTTAGGCCAGCAAAGTGTCGCTGGCACAAGGGACATTGTAAAGTATGTTTGGATCACTTTTGGAGTCAGCGAGACCAGCACACAAATGTGCGCCATCCTCCCTGACTCTGAGAGTGGTCCAAACTTGACGGTTGGCCCTGGTGCCGGCCAAACTTTGCTGGCCTAACTGTGCCGGCCTAACTCCATTAGGATTGCACTCTTAAAAGCACTTCCAGTTTTCACCTAAAACCGGAAGTGCTTTTAAGGCACCTCTGGGGGCCTTCCTGAAGCCTGTAGAACCCATACCTGGCTTCTGCCGCCTTCAGAAGGACTCCCAATGCAAAGGAAGATCTCTAGGTGCATCTGGGAACTCAGGGCTGGATGGTTTGGGCGGTCAGGAGAGGCTCTTCCTCTGCTGCCTTCCCTGACCACATGTTCCTGGAAGTGGAATGGGGTGGGGGAGATGGGTTGATTCAGGAGAGGGCAGAATGAGGCAGGAATGGGGCATGGGACAGCGAAACGGAGTGGCATTGGGGTGCAGGGTGGGCAGATTAGTGTCTTGGAAGGGGCAGATTTGGCAGTAATCATGGCCCCTGAATCCTAACCCCCCCTTCCCAGACCCCAATGAATTTGCTTATAGAGGTCCAAGTAGACCCCTTCTCAGAGGCTTACCTAGAGGAGGCCTCTGCAAGTGCATCACTGTGTCCATATTCAGTTCCTGGAGGAGGAATTGATAGGATGGGGCTCACAATTTCCTTGTTCTTCCCCCATTGTTTGCCTAGTCCTTCTGCACAGATCCAAGGGCTATCGCCACTCGCCCTGGAGCTTCTCAGAACAGTTGCTACAAAAGGAAAGGGGGGATGCTACTGAGTTGGGGTCAGATTAATTGGCTTCCCAGATGTCTCCTATAGCATCCAGCTTCCATGCTGAAAGAGCTCTGGTCCTTTGGGCATAGCCTAGGTGGGGTGAGGAAGGAGCCCCAGCTTCAGGCTAGATTTTTGAAGTGTGCATTTTTTCTTTCCTTGTGGCAAATTTTCCACTGAGTTTTGTGTATTAGAAGTTATTTCTCCCTCCAGGGGATCCCAAGGCAGCACACTGGACCACCTCATATACTGATCAAGAAATTACATTCACCATACCATACCATACCATACCATACCATACCATACCATACCATACCATA
>JAJKFI010000098.1:3417594-3446431 GCA_029204185.1 Lerista edwardsae
TAGCACTCCATGTGCTATTTATAGTTTTAAAAATGTTTCTGTGGGTTTTCAATTTGAAGGATCTAATTTGACCCTAACTCTCCAATCTAGCCAAAATTCAACAGACAGATCCCACCAATCACAGTGAACCAGTGGGCAGGACATGAGGAACTATAAACGCTAGATGCAGATAGATACACAGTTGTTTTGTCCTGTGTTAATTTTCTTGCTGTATCAAGAGAGAACACCTGTAACTTTTGTGCTTGGCTTTCATGCAGCCCTTTAAAAAAAAAAAAGAGTTCCAAATCTTGTCCTGTTCCAATTAGCATTTGAAATCCATTGCATTTCTCTGTTTGCTTGCACATGGTACCCAAGCTAACTTCAGAGTCTCTGGAGAACCTCTCCATCACATTGATCACTCTATCCCACTCTTTTTTGGTTCCACTTCAAATAAGGTTCTTCTGAACAACAAGCCCCACCGAGTAGTGTTGGGATCCAAAGAGTGCTACATACTCACTGCTGTTCTTTGAGGAGGATTAATGCAGGATCCAACTGAAAAAACTGCAGGATATTTCCACTATGTTACTGAGCGCATGGGCTTCTCGCCACAGCCTGGAGTGCTGTTTTCTGGAGTCCACCCTTCTCTATCAGAAGATGAACCTGAATATCAAGACAAGTGTCCTCTACTAACATTCCTTAACTCTTGCAACCTCTTCAGATGAAATTGATGCCCAAAACATTGTCATTAGGAATATTGTAGTCACTGTGAAAGTAGATTCCAAGTACACTTGGAGCATAATTGCATCTGTTGCTATCAATGTCTGTTGTTGGTCACCAGTTTAAGCCCGTTGTTGTTGTTGTTGTTCAGTCGCTAAGTCGTGTCCGACTCTTCGCGACCCCATGGACCACAGCACGCCAGGCCTCCCTGTCCTCCACTAGCTTCCTGAGTTCACCCAATTTCATATTCATTGCTTCGGTGACACTATCTAACCATCTCATCCTCTGTCGCCCCCTTCTCCTTTTGCCTTCAATCTTTCCCAGCATGAGGGTCTTTTCTAAAGAGTCCTCTCTTCTCATCAGGTGGCCAAAGTATTGGAGCTTCAGCTTCAGCATTTGTCCTTCCAGGGAGCAATCAGGCTTGACTTCCTGGAGAATTGACCGATTGGATCTCTTTGCAGTCCAGGGGACTCTCAAGAGTCTTCTCCAACACCATAATTCAAAAGCATCGATTCTTCGACGCTCTGCCTTTCTTATGGTCCAGCTCTCACAGCCATACATGGCTACTGGGAAAACCATCGCTTTGACTATGCGAACCTTTGTTGGCAGGGTGATGTCTCGGCTTTTGATTAAGCTATCTAGGTTCACCATAGCTTTCTTCCCAAGAAGTAAACGTCTTTTAATTTCATGGCTGCAGTCACCATCTGCGGTGATCTTGGAGCCCAGGAAAATAAAGTCTGTCACTGCTTCCATTTCTTCCCCTCCTATTTGCCAGGAAGTGATGGGAGTGGTTGCCATGATCTTAGTCTTTTTAATGTTGAGCTTCAAACCAATTTTGGCACTTTCCTCTTTCACCCTCATCAAAAGGTTCTTTAGGTCTTCCTCACTTTCTGCCAGTAGAGTGGTATCGTCTGCATATCTGAGGTTGTTGATGTTTCTCCCAGCAATCTTGATTCCAGCTTGTGAGTCATCCAGCCCTGCCTTCCTCATGATGTACTCTGCGTATAAGTTAAATAAGCAGGGTGACAATATACAGCCTTGTCGTACTCCTTTCCCAATTTTAAACCAGTCGGTTGTTCCATGTCCAGTTCTAACTGTTGCTTCCTGACCCGCATAAAGGTTTCTCAGAAGGCAGATCAGGTGGTCTGGAACTCCCATCTCTTCAAGAACTTGCCACAGTTTGTTGTGATCCACACAATCAAAGGCTTTAGCATAATCAATGAAGCAGAGGTAGATGTTTTTCTGGAACTCTCTTGCTTTCTCCATGATCCAGCGAAGGTTGGCAATTTGATCTCTAGTTCCTCTGCCTCTTCGGAAACCAGCTTGTACATCTGGTAGTTCTCGATTCACATACTGCTGAAGCCGAGCTTGTAGGATTTTGAGCATGACCTTGCTAGCATGTGAAATGAGTGCAATGGTGCGGTAATTCGAGCAATCTTTGGCATTGCCCTTCTTTGGGATTGGAATGTAAACTGATCTTTTCCAGTCTTGTGGCCACTGTTGGGTTTTCCAAATTTGCTGGCATATGGAGAGCAGCACTTGGACAGCATCATCTTTTAAGATTTTGAGTAATTCCGCTGGAATGCTGTCACCTCCACTAGCTTTGTTGTTAGTGAGGCTTTCTAAAGCCCACTTGACTTCACTCTCCAGGATGTCAGGTTCGAGCTCAGTGACTGTACCACTGTGGTTATCAGGAACATTTAGATCGGCCTTATAGAGTTCCTCTGTGTATTCTTGCCACCTCTTCTGAATCTCATCTGCTTCTGTTAGGTCCTTGCCATTTTTGTCCTTTATTGTGCCTACCTTAGCATGAAATTGTCCTTTGACATCTCCAATTTTCTTGAAAAGTTCTCTAGTCCTCCCCATTCTGTTGTTTTCCTCTATTTCTTTGCATTGCTCATTTAGAAAGGCCTTCCTATCTCTCCTTGCTGTTCTCTGGAAATCTGCATTCAGTTGGGTATATCTTTCCCTTTCTCCCTTGCTTTTGGCTTCTCTCCTTTCCTCAGCTATTTGTAAAGCCTCGTCAGACAGCCACTTTGCCTTCTTGCATTTCTTCCTCTTTGGGATGGTTTTAGTTGCTGCCTCCTGTACAATGTTACAGACCTCCGTCCAAAGTTCTTCAGGCACTCTGTCTACCAAATCTAAGCCCCTAAATCTATTTGTCACCTCCACTGTATATTCGTAGGGGATCTGATTTAGGTCATACGTGGAGGGCCTAGCGGTTTTCCCTACTTTTTTCAGTTTAAGCCTGAATTTGGCAAGAAGAAGCTGATGATCTGAGCCACAGTCAGCTCCAGGTCTTGTTTTGACTGCCTGTATGGAACTTTTCCATCTTTGGCTGCAAAGAATGTAATCAATCTGATTTCGATGTAGACCATCTGGTGAAGTCCATGTGTACAGTCGCCGTTTGTGTTGCTGGAAAAGGGTGTTTGCTATGACTAATGTGTTCTCCTGACAGAACTCTATCAGTCTTTGCCCTGCTTCATTTTGTACTCCAAGACCAAACTTGCCTGTTATTCCTCTTACCTCTTGACTGCCTACTTTAGCATTCCAATCCCCTATGATGAGAAGGACATCTTTTTTGGGTGTTAATTCTAGAAGCTGTTCTAGGTCTTCATAGAAGCGGTCAACTTCTTCCTCATCAGCACCAGTGGTTGGGGCGTAGACTTGGATTACTGTGATGTTGAAAGGTTTGCCTTGGATCCGAATGGAAATCATTCTATCATTTTTGAGGTTATACCCCAGTACTGCTGTTCTCACTCTCTTGTTCACGATGAAGGCTACTCCATTTCTTCTAAGGGATTCCTGCCCACAGTAGCAAATATAATGGTCATCTGAATTAAATTCTCCCATTCCTGTCCACTTTAGTTCACTAACTCCCAGGATGTCGATGTTCAGCCTTGACATCTCACGTTTGACCACATCTAGCTTGCCTTGATTCATAGATCTGACGTTCCAGGTTCCTATGTAGTATTGTTCTTTGCAGCATCGCACTTTCCTTTCACTTCCAGACACATCCACAGCTGAGCTTCCTTTCAGTTTTGGCCCAGCTACTTCACTCTTTCTGGAGCTACTAGTACTTGTGTTCTGCTCTTCCCCAGTAGCATAATGGACACCTTCCGACCTGAGGGTCTCATCTTCCAGTGTCATATCGTTTAGCCTTTTTGTTCTGTAATCCATGGGGTTTTCTTGGCAAGAGTACTGGAGTGGGTTGCCACTTCCTTCTCCAGCGGACCACGTTTAGTCAGAACTCTCTGCTGTGACCTGTCCATCTTGGGTAGCCCTACATGGCATAGCTCACAGCTTCATTGAGCTACTCAAGCCCCTTCGCCACGACAAGGCAGTGATCCATGAAAGGGAGTTTAAGCCCAGCTGCATCCTTTTTCTTCTCTTTCAAAGAAGGACATGCAGTCTGGAGGAGGTTCATTTCAGAACCTAAATCCTGAAAGCATTTTCCACCACTTGTGTTTCCAACCATGTCACAACCCCACTTCGACTCAGAGGTGTATGGAGGGTGCCGCAGAGGGAGGCAGATGGGGCGGGCATCTGCTGAGGTATGGTGCAGCAGCACAAAAAAAGCCATGTGTTTTTCGCCCCCCACCCTCCCTCGCGTCGAGATCACTCCTAAATGAACCAAATCTGGGTGTTGGGGTGTGTGGCTGGGTGACGCAGGGGGCAGGGCAGTGGCACTAAGGGCCCAGTGACATCACCCTGCTCCCAGCATGTTACGAACCAGGTACAGCTTTGCTTGGATAAAAGGCATAGCTTTTATCTGGGCTGTCAATGTTGATGGTGGATTTCTTGCAATCACAACTTCCCCAGGCGCTGTCCTTTCTGTGGAACATCTATCATAATGCAGCTCCAACCTCCAATGACCTCCATAATGTCCACAGATATCACTTGGCATGAGACTTTTGGAAACTTCCTCCTTCTTATATTAATAGCTTCTTGTGAATGGCTTGCACTTGGACCACCTCCAGATGATCAGCCATCTCTGTAGCACCTTTGTTCTGGAGGTCTGTAGATGTCACAGAAGAGTCAGCTTGGATGTTGATATTAACAGCAAAGGTCAGGCGTGTCAGAGTTGGGAGGGGGTGGCACCTGGCACAAGCGAGGTGCCCCAGATGCTAACCCCTCAGGTACCAGTCAACACATCTTCTTTGTCTTCTTGGACTTATACCCATTAAAGAGCTGGCACAGATCTGAGGATACCCACAAAGTTTCAAGGGGCTTTTGAAGGATAAGAGAAATTTTTTTTCCTTTTTGTTTATTGCAAGCTTCTAGGCTTCTAGACTATGTTCCATAAATTTTGATCTGCTTGACATGTCACCCTCAACTGTGGAGGGCATTATCAAAGAGATAATGCCCACTAGTATTTATATACTGCTTTTCCAACACAAAGTTCACAAAGCGGTTTACAGGCAAATAATAAAGTTATTTGGTTAACTTTAAAGTTATAAACCAAATTATTTAACCAAACTTTATTTGGTTAAATAAAGTTAAAGTTAAATGGCTCCCTATCCTAAAAAGGCTCACAATCTAAAAGGATAGAGAACACCACCAGCAACAGCCACGAGAAAGACACTGTGCTGGGGTGAGGAGGGACAATTGCTCTCCCTCTGCTAAATATGAGGACACCACTTGAAAAAGTGCCTATTTTAGGGGGAGTGTGCTTTTAACCTCCATTTTAGTAGATTTTAGCCTTCTATTTCAGGGTTATTTTGGGTCCTGTGGGATCTTTAGGTTCAAGTGCTTACCACCTTTTAATTTCTTTTTGCAAAACGTCAGGGATATCAAAACTGTTTGCAATTTGGTCTAGAACCACGGAAGCTTGTAATAACAAAGACTTCAATTCCGACCGCGAAAGCCTGAGTGCATACATTACATTTCCTTTGCCCCTCTCAAGCCTCCCTGATCACCCCCACATAAAATGCAATGCAATCTGTTTTAGCGCAGATGCATGCTATGGCCAGGAAAGGGGTAGGATTGGGCTGCAAGTCTAGTAAGTTATAGGCTGGCTGACCTTCCACACAAATGAACACGTACGACTCAGGGCACAATCCTATGCTGTGCTGGAAAAGGCAGGCCTGCAGGCCTGCGCTGTATCCAGTGCATCGTTGGAACATGCAGGAGCCTCCCAGGTGCAATGGCATATTTGTGCCCTTACATCAGGAGAGGCTCCTGCCTTCCCAATGGCTTCCTTGGATCTGTGCCCACAAATCAGGGCTGCACAGCCCAGGGACAAGGCCTTGGATGCGGCCTATCAGCCGCATCCCAATCCTGCCCAATGCCTGGACTGGCACGCTTGCTGCCCCACCCACTCCCACCCAGAACCACCTTCTCCCCACGCTCCCTCCTCCCAGAACCATGCCTGCGCCAGCTGAGTTCACCCTCCAACTGTAGGTCCAGGAACGCATTTTTGAATGCATTTCATATACTCCTCCCAAAACCCCTCCAAGCCTGCTTATAAGTATGAAATAAAAACCTAACTCATCAGAGAGAAACATTCTAGCATAGCCCGTATGCTGTTTTCTACCTGGAGAAAGGCTTGCATTTGGTGCATTTTATTTATTTATTCAATTTGAAGAATTTCCCGTGCCAAAGCAAGGTGCCCAAGGTGGCTTACATGGGCAGGCTTGTCTAAGCCACCATTTTTCAATGGGGTTTTTACAAATATGCAGTATTTTGTGATTCCCTGAATCTTTAGTCCCAGATGTAGCCTTCACAATGTGGTTCTCTCCTCAAGCTTCAGGAGGCAATCGTAAGTCAAGTCAGGACAGTTTCTCAAGATCTTCCATTGTTTTGCCTGCTGGTGTTCTCACTCACTCCCCTATAACTCTCACTGGCTGTGACTAACCAGCTCATCAGCAACTCTGTCCTGCCACACGGACTACAGCAGATTGTCACAGCCTGACATTCCATCTCCCTTCCAAAAACAAGACCATTTATTCTCCTGCTTAGCTTCTATTCAGACAGCACCAGCATCAGCTTCAGGCAGTACCAGCAGTATCATCAGTCCATACCTCCTGCCATTCAAAAATACGATGCTGTACTTGCAGTTTGAACCTGTTCTGCCTCTGAACATTTTCCTGTTCAGCTTGTTACATGCATGAACCAGGCCCACACTGATCTAGATCAGTTTTTGAATCATTGTGTCATCTTTTAGAAAGGAAGGAATGGCTCAAAGTTTTAATTCCAATCTTCATAAATGTGCCGCTATCAAATCCCATGACAGCACCTGCTCTCTCTCTCTCTCTCTCTCTCTCTCTCTCTCTCTCTCTCTCGTTTGTGAGCATCCAGGCTTATAGACAGGCAGGATGCAAACGTTTAAAAATATTTAACCTAAGGAGAAACCTCCAGATTTGTTTTAGATTGCATTTCAGGCAAAATGTCAGTGGCAACTCTGGTAGCCATAACAATAAAATAATCACAACAGGATTCCCTTATTAGTATTTCATAGTATTTTTTCTTCCCAGACATGTTCATTCAGCTGCAGGGTGTGTTGTAATACAAAAAGACTATATTAGAGCCATGCTAATAACACACATCTCTGCATTTTTCCAAGGGAATTTCTCTGGCAGTTGGCATCAATTAACATTAACAACAACATGTTTCGAGACGTGCATGATGGTAGATATATTTATCATAACTGGCAAATTAAGCTTATTCAAGATGAACTCTTTTGATATTTATGTTGCTGTAGTATTATTTCATTGTAACAAATATGTCATTACTCCTTGGCCAGATCAGCATCCCTTTTATGCTAATCTGTCAACCTTGGGAATTTGGTTTTTTTTTTATCCATTTCTTCTGTTGAGTGTATTTGGGAATCAAACAGAGTTGTGGTGCTTGTATCAAAGGTCATTCTAACAACCTATTAATATTAAAAAATTTTCGCAGCCCTGAAAGACATGTGGGACATTGCTCTCCACTTTCTTGTGCTGGAGCTGGCAAACAAATCTGAATCAAAAATGTAAAGACCATGGGCATGATTGTTTTATTTATTCATTTAAGACATTTACATCTGCTTTTCCAGAAGCCCAAGCTGGCTTACAGACCCGAATGGGTAATACAGTATAATACAGCATAAAATTCAAAAAAGAAATACATAAAAAAACATTTAAAATCTAATGCATAATTTATAAACCAGCAAGGCAAATGATACAATTCTAAAAACACAAAGATGATGAAAAATAAAAAAAAACAATACACAGCAAGCTAAAAGGCAGCTAACAGTCAAATACAACAGGATAAGAAAATCAAGCAGGATATTCCCCTGCTCCTTATCCACCTTCAAATGCCGGTGGGAATAAAAATGTTTTTAAGCCTTGCCAGAAACTCTCTACTGAAGGAGCCAGTTTTAGATGTTCTGGCAGTGAGTTCCATTAAAGTGGTGCCACAACTGAGAAGGCCATGTTCCTTGCTGCTGTACCCCCTAACTTTTCTCAGTGGTAGAACTTTCGACAGGGCTTTCTCCAATGACCTAAGAGAACGGGCAGGATTATACAGGAGTAGGCGGCCCTTCAAATACCATGATCCCAAGGTAAGTACCAGCACCTTGAATTTGGCTCAGAAATGAATGGGCAGCCCATGTAGCCACTGGAGCAGCAGTTCAGCTGAGTCAAACTGTTGAGCCCCCATGACCACACGCTGCTGCCTTAATTGTGTGCATACCCTGTTTTCTGCTTGCGACTACCCAGCAAGGTAGGTTAGATTTGTACCAAGATTGTACAAGATTTGTGGCTGAATGGGACTATGAACACAGATCTCCCTGATCAAAGCCACCCTCCTGCCTTGAAATCGGTATTCTGTGGGATGTTCAATGGGTTTTGTCACTGAGTGGATGGAGCTGTTTTGTCTGTTGTTCAATGTGAAATGCCATTTTATGAAGGGGAAGCCTCCTTGATAAGCTATCATTCTAGTAAAACATGAAAGCTGTAACCTGTGGAGAAGTGAATTGTAAAACTCGCCCAAGACTGGAGTTACTAAATGGCTCTTTATTTACCTTGAAATGAGATCTATTTGAAGTACAGGCTATTTCTGGTTACGGAGATTTTGAGCCTGCAACATGGGCAGGTTGGATATCCTTGCACAGTAAATGACCCTCTTTACTAAAAGGCAGGAGCACATGAGACTGACAGCCCAATTCTCAATAAATGTTTGTGCGGCAATGCAGCTGTGCCGGCATGGTCTACATTGCAGCCCATGGTGGGAAGTTTGGCTGCTTAGAGCACAATCCTGTGCTCTAAGGATGTCCCCTTGCCTCGGGGTAAGTCCCAGCAGCCATCATGAGTCACTATATTACTGGCACAAGTCTGTGGTGGACCAGGACCAGGAAGGGAGATAGGAAATAGTATGCACTGGTTCCACCAATCCCACCCCTAATCTGCCCACACCAAGTCCTGCCACATCCTCCACCCCTCCATGCATTTCCATTGCCTTAGCTCCAATGTGAGGGTGCCATACACTGCTCCCACGCTGGCACTAAGTGTGCAGCGCCAACACAACCCTGTTGCATCAACGCTGCGTGGTTTTCCGGATTGTGCTCTAAGTTAAAAGTCCAGTTTTGCTGAGTAATTGAATTTCATGCAGTGAAGGAGGACAAAACTCCATAGGTTCTCACACATTTTGGACCAGAACCTACTTTTTAGAATGGCACTTGTGTCAGGACCCCCTGGATGTGACATCATCAAGCAGGAAGTGTTGTCATTGTGACATAATCAATTGACACTCCTGGAATGCAAACTGGCATCCTTGGACTGCAACAGCTGCACATTGCAACTGCAATTAATGAACCTAATCCTGGAGGGGCCCAGAATCTACTTCAGTCCACATGGCTTAAGGATTTGGGGTCTACTGTACAAGTTTAAAAAAATTGTGGTGATCTGTTGTGGAACAACCACATTGCAGAAAACAGTGGTTATCCAGACCTCTTTGCTGTTTGCAAAGATCCCCCATTACTGTTCAATCTTCAGGGCCCCCAAAGTGTAGGTCTGCCACTACTTGACCATCTTAATAGACAGGCAAAACCATACAGAGGTAGGCAGTTTTTAAAGCCAGCAGACAACCCTTTACATATTTTTAAAGCCTGTCCTTTTAAAAAATACTGCCAGAAGAGAAGTGTTAATACATAACACTTTGGAAATATTCCATGAACCCAGTCCTAATCAGCTATCATTGGATGATTATTGCACATGATGATCTTGGCTGAATATTAGCTTAGAGAAATGAAGCTGCTCTTTTTCAAACACAAAAATGTAAGACTACTTTGCCACAAGACAAAAGAAGGGGGGGAGAACAGAAATTATTTATAGCATGAAGGTTGTTTGTGAAGATGCTGGGAATACTGCTTTCATAATACTGTGGTTATGTATGCCTTTTGTTCAAAGGAAAAAAAAAACACATTTTGAAAATGTGGAAGACAAGAGCGAAAATGCAGTTCAGGTACTGTGAGGCTTGGTGCCGTCGTTTTTCAGACCTACCTTAAGGCTAAACATCTGTAGGGTAAAATAGCTAATGACAAAAAGTGTTTGTGAATTTTAACTACAGCTGCAGGGTTGTGGTGACCTATCTGCTCTGTGAGGAATGTGACCACCTTATTAGTTTAGAGAACCATTCAGCTAAATGATACAGAGGAATAATATCCTCTTGTGAAGAGACAGCAGTTATTCAAGGGCTCACATTTCACACATCAGATTCATATAAAACTTTCTTGTCTCAAAATGTATCGAACACCCAAGTTTATTAAACCCATTCTTCTAGCGCTCCAATGTGTTGCTGAAGTTTTGTGCTGGAGGCATTTCCCACCTCTCGGTTTTTAGACTGGCATGTTTGCAGTAGAAACGTTGTCAATGTACGAGGCCTGTCTGCTGACTGAAACTGGTTGTAAACCAGTGGGATGGGCTGAAGACAGTGAATCAAGCCTGGGCCTGGTCAGAATTTGGTAGGAAACACTCATGGGAACCCATGCAGGCCCACCTGTGCTCCATCAGTGGACAGGTGGGATATAAATGTTAATAGCTAAATATCAGGTAGTATTTGTTTGTCGTTGAGACTGTCTTCTTGAATACAGATTGTAACTTATAATCCATGGGGTATCTGTTCCAGGATGCTCCTGTGGATACTGAACCCGCAGATACTGAATCCATTAGAGGACCTCTGGACAGGACTGGGTGTGCCTTCTGGCTGCGTCTGGAGGGGTTCTGAGGTTTGTGGAGGTCACACACAGTCTCCATGAGCCTTGGAAGTTGTTCCATTGGCTTCTGAGATGCACTTCTGTTTTGACAAAAAGTGTGTCTCAGAAGCCTCAGGAGCACCTTCTGAGGCACGCGGAGCCGACAAGCAACCTTCTTGTGCCTTAATTTCACTGTGCTCTTGCTATGTCTTACAAAGTATTTATGCATGATTTAGATTTTTTCTTTTATTTTTATTAGTTAAATAAAATTTTGAAGTATCATTAAAAATAATAATAAAGAACATCTCTTAGATGCGGACTGGAAGGCACATCCAGGAGATTTGGGAGGCCCTCCAGATGTGTGATCAGAACCTGTGGTAAATCTTTAGGTCCTCAACCCAAGAATGAGGAGAGCCCCCAGTACGGGATTGCCAGGAATCTGAAGCATTAGCATATTTAGAAAGCCTGCCACTTAAGCCCTTTATTCTTGTTATTGTCATATGAAATGGTTTAAGGGCGATTTTCTAACTAGAGTTAGGCCGGCACAGTTAAGCCAGCAAAGTTTGGTTGGCACCAGGGCCACCGTAAAGTGTGCTTGGACCACTCGTGGAATCAAGGAGGATGGTGCACTAACTCTGGGTTAGGATTATGCCCTAAGTCATGTCCAAGTACAAGACACCAAACCAAAGAACTGTCCCTTTCAGATTCTTCCAGTCTTCACCTGGAGGATAGGGGCTTGGTCTATATCAGGATTTAAGGATTCAGTTGACCTTTGAGTCTTGTTCAAGGGAAATCTGTGTTATCTTGAAACAGTTCCTGCAAATTATGTCACTGATCTGCTATCCACCACCTGTTATGCCTCCAACCAGAGGCAGATCTAAGGGGGGGGGCAAATCTGTAAGTTTTGCAAGAAGCCTTACCCTGTCATGTAAATCCCTCCTCTCCCTTGCTGCTGTAGCCAGTAAGCAACCCAAGATGTTGCTGTTCCCTGTGAGGATTGGCTAGAACAGTGCAGAAGAGGAGTGTTTTTCACTGCAAGGTAAGGCTTCTTGCAAAACTTACAGATTTGCCCCCCCTTAGATCCGCCTCTGCCTCCATCCCCAAGGATCCATTTAGGGACTCCAAATAGATTGTTATGTGGCCAATGATTTCTTTCTGTTTATGTTCTTTCTTTCAAGGCATGCAAGAGACGCGCATCCAAGCACATGTATTTGGTGCTAGGTGCCTGCCAGGAAAGGAAAGGGCCAGACCAGTAATGAATCTAATTTATAGGTCAAGAGACTACAGATCCACAGAACAGGAAGGTCACAAATTTCATTTGAACCATGTAATCCCTTTCCCTTCTTAATTCATCTATTGAGATCAATACCCAAAATTTGACCTGTTTACACCATAAATATAAATGGTATTTTCACCTCCAAAATTCAGATGAAGCTTCACAGTCCCAAATCTCTGCAAAAACAGAGAGAGCAGGATGAGCAGAAGCAAAGTGAGAAGGGAAGAGCAAAGAGAGGCAAAACTTGAAACAGGGTCTGATAATAAAGAAGTGCTTGCTTTCTAGTATGTGGTTTCCTTCTTGCTGATGGATGTTTTAGTTGCTCTTTTAATCTAGGACCAATTATATCCCCTGCCAGTCCACAGCATGCAGTTGCACCAATCGAGATTGTGCTGCATGCTGGGGGGGGGGGGGAGGAGACCACATGACCACCAAGAGGTACATAGACAACTTTAATTCTTACCTACCAGTAATCTGCCTCATTGCCTAGGTTTCCTTGCACCCACACCAGCTATTTTTGCTGGCATATATGTTGGGCAGCAGAAAAGGGGCTTGCATCCCAGCACAAGCTGCCGCTACCAGGATCCACCCTTCCTGCTTGCTTCCTGTTCCAAATCTCGTCTGAACGTCCTACAGCCCACTCCTGCCCTACTTCCACCACCATCTTACCTGCTGTGGCACAGGCTGAGTCCATTGAGGTGCCGGCCATTCACACTGGCGGTTCCCATGCATTCAGCAGCAGTGCGTTTTTTTATGGCAATGCCAAAGCATTTATGATGGCAGAATTCAAATTCTGCAATCTTAAACAGCGCATAGGATTGGGCCATACATTAAATGTTGGATTTTAGATATTTTAAGAACCTAAAAAGAAAGACAATTTTGGATGATGCTTAGATTGCTAGTCACGGGAAGTTTCACATCATTGTTTTACCTCTGTGGGCCCAGTGGAGTGGCTGTGGGGACTCACTATAAGATCTGCTCCACCTCTGAGATTTCCATCATCAAACAGAGATCCAACCACTAAAGAGGAGCAGCCACCCTGCTCCAATAACATGGCTCTGGGTGGGGGGTGACCCTGGGACACTTTAATGCTATCCCTTATAAGTGGTATTTACCAGGTGGAGAAAACTTCTGTTGTTCCCAATGGGAGCTTTTGTCGAGAGCAGTGTTTCTCAAACTTTTGACCACTGGAACCCACCTTTTTAGAATGACAGTCTGTGAGGGACCCACCAGAAGTGATGTCATGGCTGGAACAGTGGTGGTATCTAAAGCGGGAGGAACCAGTACGCTGGGCGGGACTTACGTGTGATTGGCTGCCCGTCCTTTTGGTTCCGTCGCCTGCCCACCCGCTGCATGGGCTGCCCTGGCCTCGGAGGGGGCGCCTGCTTGCCAGGGGGGATGGGTGGGGGTGCACCAGGTGCCTGGGCAAGCAGCGGTGGGGCGCGCCAACCAGGGGTGGGTGGGCAGGCGGCGGAACGGAATGGACGGGCTGCCAATCAACCGTACGTCCCGCCCAGCGTTCCGGTTCCTCCTGCTTTAGATACCACCACTGGGCTGGAAGTGCCGTCATTGTGACACTAGAGTCTGCTGCTTTCCTGAGAATGCAGCAGTAAATTAGATTATTCCTCAGCCATTTTCCAATAGCAAAGTGAATCAAAAAGAAAGAAAAACCTTTACACAAGCAAAACAACCACAAAGCCCTTCCCCTTTCCAGCATCCTATCTTCCCATATTTTCAATATGGCTGATCTAGGTGCGTTGTGACCCACCTGAAATTGTCTTGTGATCCACTGGTGGGTCCTGACCCATAGTTTGGGAACCACTGGTCTAGAGGACTGTAGAAGGAGAAAGATTTCTAACCTTTTGCCATTTTCTTTCTTAGGATTTTTTTCCCAACCTGACTGATGTGTGGTACTTACAAAGGGGGGAAAAACAAGCATAACAGGGCCAATAAAATTATTAAAATCTTGCCTAGTTTGGCCCTGAATACAACAGTAGGACAGAAGGAAAGGACACAAGAGAAGTTTTTGATGAAAATAGAAGTGGATTTGGCTGGTCTTACAACAAGTAGGAAAGGTTTCCTGAATGTTCCTGTGGCAGATTATTATATAAAAAGTAAATAACAGAAAAAAGGATCTTTATTTTTTTTTAAAAAAATGTAACATTTTCAGAGCATTCATAATCCTTATTGCATGGATTTATTTTTGCAAAAAACACTTGTCTTCAGAACAGTAAATGCTGCCAAGAACATTTTGATGTTGTCCCTGGATTGATGTTGGCAGTGGGTCAATGTCTGAAAAGTAATGGTCTCCACTGATGATCAATAGTCGGCTGTCAGAAGACTGCTGTATAATACGGTTGCTTTCTTAAAGCTCTGCTTCATATTACTTTCTACAAGTTACCTGAATTGACATTGGACAGCAATTTATGAGAGCTGCTTTCATTTTATACGTTCAAGATGTATAAAATGTTGAAAGGACTCAATTGTCTCTGAAGCAATGAAAGTTCATCTTGAAATGATCGGTGTAACACTGCCATTTTCTCTGGCAGTCTCTGGCTCGAAAATAAATAAATAAAAATAAGAGGCTATCAATGTCGAGCCATCTGGTCAGTGAGTAATGCGTGTGTGCTGCTTGAACATATGCAAAACTCACAACTAAAAGCAGTGTATAGTCAATGGGAATTTTAATGCAAATTATGTTAACGTAATCCAAAGTAAATATCCATATGATCAGCTCACTTCCTGTAGGTACATATTGTTGTTCTCCAGCTGAACTAGAGACTTCCTGATAGTTGATGGCAATATGTGCCCTCCAGACTCTGTCTTTGAATACCAGTTGTTCAGAGACAACCGTGGAGAAGGACTAGTTGCCCACATGTCCTACTTCCCAGAAGCATCTTGTTGCATCACTGTGAGAAACAGGATGGATTTTTGATGATTCATCAAGGCGATTTTGTTGCCCTGCACAGTTCATTTTCCTTTGCCATTCCTGGCAAAACCAGAATAGATTGTTTAACTTAGTAAAAGTGGCAGATCTCATCATGCAAAGGAAATGGTGTTAATGTTCTCAATTTGCAGAATTTACACCAGTCACAGAATTTAGCTTCCCTTGTTACAGAATTTGGATAGCCTGGAGGCAGCAACTTTTAATTGCTTCAGCATGGAGTACACACAGCCCTGTGCATAATGCTTGCTACTAATTTCATCAATTGTATGCTCCCTCTATATCATCATCTCTGGGTAGAGACATTGATTTCATTTTGCCCCCAGATCAATTTAGTTCGTTGTCACCATAGCAAAAGCTGTATTTATTCCAGCTAGTCCAGCTTTTTTCTGTCACACTCTTCCACAATCTTAAAGAATGAACAGGAGCCTCTTTCCTCAACCTGGTTTCAGATCACAGATTCTTAGTGATCTTGTAGCCTTGGAGGCAGAACAAAAGCAGTGCAGTTAATTGAATGGAACAAGAAGACATTGGTAATAAGAATTCGGTGCTCATCAAACTTCATGTCTCAAGAAATGTTGCACTCTTGGCAACCCATAACTTGCCCTTAAGGCTGAACTTGCTTGTCTCATTGATTTTTTCCCCCTATTTGGAATCCACTACCATGCTTTAAACAAATACAAGAAAGGTGGCTGTATAGATGTAGTAAGCTTCCATATACTGCCATCTGGGAGCGACACAGCCTCTATAAAACAATTACAATGTTAACTTGAAAAGAGTCAATGCATTAGTACTTAAGTACTGAAATTGAATATAGTTAATACTCTTCTAACTGGTGACAATAAATCAGTCTTAAGACATTTCCTTTTGACAGTTTAAAATGGGTTTTACATACAAGCTCTACAAAGCAGGATAAAAAACAATAAAATGTCCTGTTTAGGAAGAATGGCAGCAGTTCTAGGGAAACAAAAGCTGCGTCCAGTCTCCATTCAGTAATGCAACTCCTCCTTCGTACGTGTGAAGGAGGGGATTCTCTTGCCTGATAACACCACCCACACATGTGGGTAGAATGCACAGCAACTGGGACAAGAGAGGGGCAAGAGGAGGCAGGCAAGGCTCCGTGGCCTCTCCATGCCATTCTGCCCTGAGTTTTGAAGATCCAACCCACCTCCTGTTGCACGTAGTCTGGTCTCGCACGGTTGTCTGTTGGGGGTTGTCTGTTACTCCTGATTAGCTGGTGGAGCAGAGGGTTTTTTGCTTACCCCAGGTAAGCACAGGTGAGTACAGGCCAGGAGAGCACTAGGGAGGCTGTGCCTGGCAGCTCAGTGTGGTTCCAAGGAAGAGAACTAGGGAAAATGGGATTTTCCCTCAAGCAAGCAAGAAGTAACAACCAGGACTGCTCTCTAGAGGCTTTCTGGAATATGAATGCGGACAGGTAAGCCCTCAGGCTCAACTTGTAATGCCTGTCCTAGAGGCTTCCCAGTGCAGGACCAGTGGACCAATCAGCATCCTTTGCCCCCTTTCACAGGGGTTGGCTGTGAGGAACCTGGAAAAGCTGCAAAGTGATCCTGGCTTTCAGAACCTGGATGGCTATGCCTGAGGGCACAATCCTAAACTGAGTTATACCAGCATAAATTAAGCCAGCAAAGTTTGGCCGGCAGAAGGGGCACCTTAAAGTATGTTTGGGATACTCTTAGAGAGGCCATCCCCACTGATTCCATGAGTAGTCTAAACGTGCTTTATAGCTTTATGGTGGCTCTTATGCTGGCCAAATGTTGCTGGTTTAGCTTATGCCAGCCTGACGCCAGTTTAGGAGCGCTCTGAAAGAGTGCTCAGGCAGAGCTCCTCCAAGTGAGAGGCCCACACTTGAGAGTGGTTATAGAGTTGGCAGGGCCCACTGAATTTACTCACAATGTCTGTCAAGTAAGCACTCAGGAACCATGGCCTTTAATTGCTACCAAAACTGTAGTCATGTTTGTTGTGTTTGTTGTGTGAAGGGATATCTGGACAATTCCCTTTATTGAGGCATTGTTGCTGGGCAATAGCTTGGGGCATTTTAAGTTAATCATTATGAAGGGGTATTCATTCAAACCACCCCTCTACATGTGCTATGATTACTTGATAAATGTGAGGAAGCATGTGCTCAGTGCAAACAGGGGCTAGCTCAGTAAGTATAATCTGACCTGACCCCCAAATGATATTGCATTTTGAACCTCATTCTTCTCCCTCCTCCCTCCCTTATGCTCACGCACATATCCTCATATGAAATGTCACTCTTGGTCTAGTCTAATCTATGGCTCTACTATTTTTGCTTTGCTTTACTGTGATGCCATCTGAGGACTGCGTTCCAAGGTGTTACTAAGGAGTTCAGCTTTAATGTAGCATCAAGGAAGATATGAGAATTCCTATCTACAGTGGAAGAGAAATGACTAAACTATGCTGCTTCCAGCTGACAAATTCAGAGTGCCAATTAAAGAAAAAAAAGGTGAACACTCATTAGATGCTCCTGTGGAGCGCCGGATTCAAGCGTCAATACTATTCTCCGGAGGAACGACTTCTGATAAAATTTTTCATTTTTTGGACTGTTGATCTAGAAAGACATCTGCGAGACAAGATTAAGCCCGAGGTCATCTGAGGTGACTAATTTAGCAAGAGTGGTCTTTGAGTGGAATTTGCAATAAACTCTGGCTACATTTTAATTTGCCATTATTGGGTTTGCAAGGGTTAGGGAGATTGCATTTAAAATAAGTGGTGTGCCAATTTTAATTGTGACTATCCAAAAGCTGGGCTTTGGAACATTTTTCTTCATACTTTTCTAATACAGCACAATATAGTCCAACACCCTTTAACATCAGTACCTGCAAAGCAGGATTCAGCAGACATAGACCAAAAGTTTTAAAAAGTCTTCATTGATTGTAGTAGAGTGGCGAAGGGCACAATCCAGACCCACTTTCCAGCACTGACAGAGCTGTGCCGATGGGGCATGTGCTGCATCCTGCAGCTGTTGGGCAGTCACAGGGTCTCTTCAGGGTAAGGGAATCAATCAATCAATCAATCAACAGGTACTTATATACCGCTTTTCAACACGAAGTTCACAAAGCGGTTTACAGGTAAATAGTAATAATAATAAAGTTAAATGGCTCCCTGTCCCAAAGGGCTCACAATCTAAGAAAAAGGCAGACCACCACCAACAGCCACTAGAAAGACTGCGCAGGGGTGAAGAGGGACAATTACTGTCCCCTGCTAAATATAAGAGGAACACCACTAGAAAAAGTGCCTCTTGCCCAGTTAGCAGGGGTAGCAGGGGTAGCAGTTAGTCAGAATGTTTGTTCCCTTACCTTGGAGCTGCATTGCCCTTAGCCCAGTGCTTGAATATTAGTTAGGATTGAGCCCTAAAAGTCTGAACTGAGAACCAAGTCACCAGTTCACAACTTACCTCTGCCATTAATCCTGTAGGCGGTCTTGGGAAAGGCAGTGCCTTGCAGCTTCTTCCCCCTTCCTTAATATTGCAGTACAACCCTAAGATTGAGTTATTTATGATTATTGATACTGACTGCATGCATCCTTATAATAAATGCAACCATGCACTTATAGTGGGATTGCCATAGGATTCACTGAAGCATGTGCCCTTGGGCATGTGCACACTGCAGTGCATTGTCTAGTGCCGCTGCCAGGAGATCAGTAGCCCAGCCATGTGGTTGGTTACAATATTCATACACAGTCCCAAATGCTATGGGATTGCACAGCATGGGAGTGGCTTCTAGATCATGTGGTATGCACAAGAAGGGGTCTTTGAAGTTACTTGTCTTCCATAGGTCCTATGACAATCCCTCCATGCATCTTCCTCCAGTCTCAGAGGTCTCAGATTATAACTCTTGTTCTCCACCCTGCATTTTTGGAACAACTAGAGAGTGTTTCTCCAGTGAAAAACACTGAGTATTTTTTTCATTAGATCTGTGGATCTACAGATTTATGCTAAAGTCTTGAGGGCAATTAATATTTATTTTAAAATGTGTGAAAGTAGCTATAAATTAACACACCAGATGATTTTTGTCTTGAAAATATGTCTAGAGCAATATTTTGTTTATTCCCAGCTCTATCCCAATTTATTTCAAAGACGTACCAAAGTTGGTAATACTTTTTAAGAGTATAGGTAGAATATAGAACACCCAAGGAAATGTAGTGAATTAAAATAGGGTGCAAAGTGCATCCCTTTTCCAGAATTGGGGAGCATTGTGAAGATGCATTTTTGAAATGCTATTGAGGTACAAGCTTTTTTCAAAGCTTCTCCTATGAGAGATGGGTGGGCTGATTCAAATTCACCTATAAAGGATTCGTAAATTAGGCAAATTGGCGCTGTGCCAGCTATTTCCTGTTTTGGCTACATTTTTGAGGTGTCAAATTCCTTTGGAATTTAAGGAGAAAACAAGCAAATGTGGCCTCAGACTCCATGGATCAGTTATGGAATGGGGAGGGGTGATGTGCACTATTCAAGAAAAAGTGCAGTCTTTCTGTCGCTCGGAAGTGGCCTTATTGGTTCTGTACAATAGACACACTCAGGGCTGGCCTTAGGACAATTTTACCAATTTTAACCACATTACTACTCATTACTCATTACTGCATTACTACCAATTTGACCACATTACTACTCTGGCCTTTTGTTCCCAAGTAGGCACCCACACCAAGTACACCTGTTTAGATACTCGTCTGTACATCTTGAATTAAAGGAAATAAACAGAAATACAATATTGGCCATGTAATGGAAAGCAGAAGTGTGTGTGTGTGTGTGTGTGTGTGTGTGTATATATATATATTAAATATATATATTTAATGTGAAGGTTGCACAGCCCGTGGTGTTGTCTTGGGTGCAGAAATATTTTAGTAGTCCTCATATGAAGAGAGAATGATTGTTGTTCTCTGAACAAAACCATATAGATCAGATGTAGACAACCTGTTACATTTTTCATGACATATCTGACTTACCTCTTTTGGAAAAGGTCATGTCTTCTGTGAATCAAGGTTCTCATCTGTATTTGGCAGCTAGGAGTGCCATACTTTACATTCAATATTTTTTTTATTGAAAGTCTGACATTTTGTGAACCTTGGAAAATGAGCAATTTTTAAACTTCCTGACACCAAGCATTAGTTACTCAGAGAGCGCACCCTCGAATAGTCCTTGGACTACAATCCTTGGCATATTTACCTGAGAGTAAGTGCTATTGAAATTGAGTGGGATGTAGTCAGTTAAAAGAAAAGGCTTAGTGTTGGGCTGTTTTGGAAACAAAGGGCAATACTCATAGCTGGAAAAAGGGAATCCACTGGAATTTTTCTAAAAAATATATCTATAGCAGGGGTCAGGGAACCTTTTTACCTTTAACCCCAAAATATATTTAGATACGCCGACGTTACCCCTTTGACGTTAGCTCCCCTCCCCCCCCCCCCACCAGAACAAAAGGGAAAAAATTACATATTGGAACCCATTGCTTTTTATTTGATTAATTAATGATCTTAATTAATGCTATGTAAATATGAAGTTGTAAAGAGTTTTGGGTACACCTGCACACACACACACACACACACACACACACACACACACACACACACAGGCCAGCAACAGCAGTTCTGATTTTTTGTTTTCTGCTGTTCGCCTTGCCTCGTTGCCTCCCGCCTCTCTTTGTGTCCCTGACTCCCTGTGCAGGCACAGGCACCCCAGCCCTCCCCTCGCTCGCTCGCCCGCCCGCCCCACTCCTTGGGACAGCAAGACAAGGCAAACCCAGGGAGAGCCCTAGCTGCTCACAAGCAAAGAGGCACATCCACAGAAGTCCTCTCAACACACACACACACACACACACACACACGTGCGCGCCTGCGGGCACATGCACACACACACCTCAGCCGCTCACCAGAGCCTCCCCCATGCCTGCACGTCTCGTGTCCCTGCCGGCTCCTGGGTGGCAGCGACGGCGGCAGCTCCTCGGCCTCCCACCCAGAGCTGGTTCAGGCTCTTCCCTGGCGTCGAGCACCGCCGACTCCACGGCTGCCTGAGTGCCAGCCGGGAGAGGGTCTGCGCCGGCCTCGCTGCCCAAAATAGGCTTGGCCTCGCCGGCTCCCCCGTCACCCGGCACCGCCGCAGTTGCAGCCACGGCCGCCATTTTCTCTGCTGTTGCTTCCTTCTCCCTCTACCAGCAGCGGGATTGATAACCACGGCCTTCTTTGCTGCCTGGGAAGGGAGGGGGACGCTGCCTATTGGGGGCCAAGTACCTTGCCGCTTCTAATCTCCTATTGGAAGCAAGGGAAATCCATCAAGCATGAGAGGAACTTCCCATTGGTCAGAAGAGAGAATGTTGGCCATGAAGGAAGGATGAGGGAAAAGGGGGTGGGGCATACTCCTATCTGTCCATTACCCCCAGGAATTTCATTTTTACCCCATTTGGGGTAATTTACCCCAGTTCCCTGATCACTGATCTATAGAAATATGTTTCAGAGACAAGTGATTTGGTTTGAGGCCCAGACCATGGTCTGAAGGCATCTGAGAGCCCAATCCTATTCAACTTTCCAGCACTGATGCAGCCGCAATGCAGCTCTGAGGTAAGGAAACAAAGACTCCCTTACCATGAGGAGGCCTATATGACACACACACCCCATTGCAGGATATAGCACATGCTCAGTTGCCACAGCTGAATTGGCACTGGATAGGATTGGGCTCTGATTGAGAGTGCAATCCTAAACTGAGTTAGGCCAGCATAAATTAAGCCAGCAAAGTTTGGCCAGCCCAAGGGATACCATAACGTATGTTTGGACCACACTTGGAGTCAGAGAGGCCAGTACACAGACATGCACCATCCTCTCTGACACCGAGAGTAGTCCAAACGTGCTTTATGGTGGCCCTTGTGCCAGCCAAACTTTGCTGGCTTAACCATGGTGGCCTAACTCCAGGTTAGGATTGCACCCTGAATAATGTTTCTGAGACTGCAAGTCTGGCCAGTGCTGTGACAGGAAGTCACCTGGTATCATGCACTTTGGAGGACTTCCCAGGCCTCATAATCCCTTATTAAAACTGCCTTATAAAAACATTAAAAACTGGAAGTAGCTTTTTCAACCTAAATGGCAATTCTTTGGGCTGCCAAGGCCATGGGCAGACACCCATGGGTTTGGCAGGCCTCAGAAAGCTCTCCAGACCTGACCAGAGTTCGGAGGGTGTGGGTGGGGGCAAAATCCACGGGTTTGATTACCCATGGATTTTTTTAATCCATAGGGTTCTGGGAATGGAACCCCCACGGATAAAAAGGCCCTACTTTATTTCATTCTAGCTATGAGGGAGCTCCACTGTTGTTTATCTTTAAAATGTATTCTGCTGAGGTTTCAGAATGTTGCATCTTTCAGGCAGAAGTAAATGTATCCAGAAGCTGTCTCATGTATTTAAAGAAAAGCATGATGGAAAATGCTCTGCAGCTCTAGGTAAGAAAATGCATGCTCAGAGTAGAGTCTGGTCATCAAAAAGCGATGTAAAATTGTTGACCTTCACCGCACATTTCAGATATACTGAATGCGATATGGATCCTTGTCTTCCCAATGGCTGTTTGAGCTGGGTTTTTTTAAAAAGGATGCATAATATGTTTTGTCAAGGAATTCATACCTACGAGCATCTTCTCATAAGCACACTTTGCTCTTATAAATCAAGAAATAGGATCAATTCTCCTTTCAGGTCTAAAAATTTGTTAAAGGCAAATATTTTTCTGAAATGGTTGAAAGAAGCTGTTGAAAGAAGTGTGGCATGTATTGTGACAATAATGGCTCTGATTCTAAGCACCCTTACTGAAAAGCTAGTCCCACTGCAATCTGTTGGAGTGACTTATGAATAAACATGGTTCGAAGGTAATTGGTGTGGAAATGTGCCTGAGATGACAACTGACAGGAGCCACAACCTCTCTTTTTGCTACCCCCTTGGGTTATTTTCATGTGAGTAGGGAAAATTAAGTAAAATATATGAAAACCACTAGCAGCACTTGGCTCTTCCTTTCTGCGGTCCTGCATGGAGTGACAGGACCATTACATTCTGGACAACTGTGTCCCGGTCAAATGTGTCCCCATATTGGTCCCTTCTTTTTGAGTCCCAGACATTTGTGTCCCAATATGTGTATGATTCTATTAGATGTACGTTTTTACTTTTAAAATACAAAGGTTGATTTAGGGCTGGGATAAGAGGCTTCACATTTATATAGCATGAGGTTTGTTGCCCAGTTATAGTAAAATGCAAATGACTGGGATCTCCCATGGATGTGCATTTCTACGATGCCAATGATTGAGGGTGCAATCCTAAACTGGAGTTAGGCCGGCATAAACTAAGCCTGCAAAGTTTGGCCAGCACAAGGGCACCGTAAAGTATGTTTGGACCACTCTCAGAGTCAGAGAGGCCACACACAGATGCAACCCATCCTCCCTGAGCCTGAGAGTGGTCCAAACACACTTTATGGTGGCCCTTGTGCTGGCTAAACTTTGCTGGCTTAGTTTATGCCGGCCTAACTCCAGTTTAGGATTGCACTCTGGGATGCATTTGACCAGAACACAATTGTCCAGGATGCAAATATCCTACCACCAGTGCATGAACCTTTGCCCTGTAACACCACATAGTAACACCATGTAACTCCTGCCCTGTAACACCTTCTGAAATTATGCTGGTGACTTTCACTCCTTGTAAGGTAATGGATGAGACGCCCATGTTATAGCCCTTCCTCATAATAGCAATTCCGATACCACCCTTTTTGGAGGAAAGAGCCAGAAGGAGCTCAAGAGCCAGGGAAGTGTCGTGGTTGGAATGCTAGACAAGCACCACACAGACCCAGAATCAAAGCCTGGCCATTGCTATTGGTCCAAAGACAGCCAATGAGCTTCATTCATATCTCAGTGAGGCTTTCAAGCTGGGATGCTATGAATATCACACACTGCAGCAGAATACTTCACTGTAGCAGGCCAGCACAAATATGGAAGTTCTTGTGTCATTTCTGTCAAGGCCTTTATATTCCCTACCAAATGATTAATCAAATTTTCTAATCTGTGGAATGCTCTGAATACTAATAAATGACATCATTAATGAACACTAAGGTCTCTCTAGCATTCTATGCATCTATCTCCACTGCAGGAATTGTTTAGCTGTTTCTGTATTTCTTGCATTTTCTATTATCTTTATGTTGTTTGGCAGAAGGAATTAAGTAGCTGCGGCTCCCTCCTTCCCACTCCCACCCCATACACACATTTCTCCCTAATTGCATTGCAACCAATTGTGTCAAATGGTTTCTATTCGGGCCATTTCTAGAACACATCACTCTCTCTTTCCTGTCTCCATGTCAGGAAATGATTAATTAAAGTAAGTGATTGTGGTTGAGTTGCTGTGAATCTACCAGGGCAACCCTGACATCTAGTGAATAAAAGGAAATCAGCAGCGTGTCACGTCACCTGCCAGGAGAAGCTTTGGGACTGGCAAATGAGGCCAAGCACATGCGCTCCAGTTGCGTTCCCGGTTTTCTGGTCCCAGTTCCTGGTAAATGTTCCTCCTGATTTTCTCTCTCTCTTACATTTGAGGGAGATTTTGCAGATGCCTTTCCAGCATGGCATTCATATTTGTGCACTCAGTTTGTCATTCTTCTGGTTTCATCCCGGATCCGGACAGCGGGGGGAATCTGGCATTTGCTAGGGCTCCAAGAAAGACAGAGAGCCCACTGCCTTAAAGGTATGACCACATTTCCTGGTATACCTATGACAGAAGTAGGTAGGTAACTCCTTGCACTTCATGCCTAGGCTAACCATGCACACTGAAGATCCCTTGTGCAGCCCCCTTTCCTACCAACTTCTGGAGCCAGCACTATTCAAACCCCTCCCTCCTCTTTCCCTTCTGCTGATCCTGCTTACTGGCCCTTCTCAGTAACTTGGGTTTAAAGAGACGGGGAAAGGGGGATTGTGGGGAGAGTGGGGTGAAGGGGATAGTTGGCCACTGCTGAATTTGGAATGGCTGGAAAAACATGCTGAGCTATTTCCAGCTTTGGTTGCATAAACAGGAGGGTTTTGGGGGCAGGCCTGATTTCAGCAGTGGTGTTCCTACAAGGGGGGGAATGCTAAGTGTTGCTGTGTAACACGGCCCTTCCCCCTCACCTTCAGAGCCATTCACGGCTCAGAGAACAAAGCTGCCGAGCCATGAGTGGCTCTGGAGGCAGGTTGGAGGGCTGCCTTTCGCAGGAGCTCAGGCTCTTGCAACGCTTCGCGTTTGGCCCCCTGTAGGAACACCTCTGGGTTTCAGGAATGGGCTATGTCAGGCACAAATCCTCTGCAGTTACAGAGGATGATTCTGTCATGGTGAGTGAAGCTGTGCCCCCTACTGGTGAACCGGAACGCTGGTGAACCAGACGTGAAGCAATAAGGCAAGACAGACGTTGCGTACCGTAGTAAGAGTATTCAATTGTATTTATAGGAGCAGGCAGTCTCGTAGTCAACACACAGCCCAGGAATCAGGCATGACGGATAGGAAGCAGTTTACAGTTCAGGCAATAGTTCAGGCAAGATCTTACAGTTCACAAGATGACAAGCAGCACCGCCATCCTCCAGCATTCCTTGCCTTTCCAACCCACACCGGATTGGAGGTGAGGCATCCCCTTAAATACTTCCCTCAGAGGAATTAACACCAATCAGAGCCCTGGAGGTTGCGGCCCCACAATGTGTGCAATTCTGCACGTAGGCATCTCACACAGCTGGCCTTAATGAAGGCACAGTGCTGCTGCTTCTCACAGGTGTTTCTTAATTAGCTCCTCCTGTCATAGGGGTTTTCACAGAGAAAATGCACTCAGGCTTCCAGACTTCACCATATTAAATCTGGATTCCTGACAGATTTCCCCAGACCACTGTTAAAAACCTGCCCTTCTTCTGGCCATTTGCTGCTCTGCTTGGTCTTCAGCTACTATGACTGTGGGTGCAATCCTATCTTATGCTGGCCTAGTAAGGCCGACATAGCAGGGCCATATCCACAGGCCCATTTGGAGGCGGCAGCAGCAACGTGCAGGACAAGGGAAGGTTTTCCCCTTGCACTTGCATAAGCCCCAGTCACCCCTATGGGCCTGCTTGGATCCGCGCCGGCAAAATAGCAGGCGCAGAGGAACGTGCAGGGGAGTGGCCCGAATCGGGGCTGCCATGGCTGGGAACCAGCATTAGGATATGGCACTATGGCTGTCCTGCATCACAACCGCATCATAACTGCTGTCTCTGCCTGCTGCATCGCCCAGTTATGCCCCCGGAACACCTCTGGAACGCCCTTGCAGAGGGCCTGCACCAACTGAGCAACGCCGGCACTTGATCAGTTGCTGACGGTTGCACCAGCACCTGAGCACTGAGGGCCATAGCGCTGACACGGATGTACTTTACGGAACGTTTGTGACAGCGTTTGGCCGGTGCAAAAGCGCAGCGCCGGTGCTAAGGGGGGTATAGGATTACGCTGTGTGTTAAGCTTGATCTGATACAGTTAATCATGCCTAACCCTCCATCTGGGTCATCAACCGAGGCACTTAGGAACAAATGTGGATCAAAAAACAACTAGAATAAAAGTGGTGGGCCTTAGCAAGTGCATATCTCCAAAGCACCCAATTCTTTGCTGATCCTTGGACCCATACCAGATTCTCACCCTCTTAATGTAGGTGTGTGCAACTTGTAACATACCAGGCCAAATGCCATCAGCCGTGTACGGCAGATCATCAATTGTGTGATAGATCTTCTGTTTGTGCTGCTTGCCTGGTACTCCACGAACAGATGTGCCAAGCACCTGACATAGCACAAGACGTGACTCATGGGCTGCATTCAGTTTGGTGGGTCATTAGTTGCGCAGACCTGATCAACTCTAGAATCTATAGGAGCAGGGGAAAGAGAGTGTTTCCGAAGCCCAGATGAGCACTGCACTGGCATGCTAGTATTCAGCCCAATCCTGAATTGCCCGGCTCCCTTAGGAGCAGAGGTACCAAAATGGCTACCTCTGTATCCTACAGCAGCCAGGTAGCCAATGGAAGCTCCTCAGGAGAAGGGGACGTTCATCCCCTTCTCCCAGGAAAGACTTGCTGTCTGCAGTGGGGCTTCTAGGCTCACCACTGGCTATTTCACCGGCGTTGAATCGAGCAGCCCCATGTCAGGCTTTCCGGGTGAGATGAGGAGATAAGACCCGGGGGTGGAAACCATCACTGGGTCCTAGCCCCTAACTAGCCCACTCCTCCTTTCCCTCTGCCAAGTTGCTCTGCCTCCCCCCCTTCCCCAAATGGGTTTACCGGCGGCCGGCACTGCTGGACCTCTGTCTGTTCGTCCACTCGTGTTGGGGCCAGGGGCTCAGTGAGCTCCGCCCCAGCACGAGCAGTAAGGTGTCACTCCAGCGGTACATTCATTCATTCATTCATTCATCCGTCCGTTTTCCCTCTGTATCCTATTTCCCCTCTCAAGCCTTTTCCCCTGACAAGGGGCAGCTTGAATTTGCCAGCGATATTGCCGGTGCAATCCATGTAGCCCTATAAAGGTTGCTGGGGCTTTTCCCAGGGTAAGAGAACAGAAGCCTCCTTACCCCAAGGAGACTTACAGCAGCCTCTAGTTCCGCACTGGATGCAGTGAAGGCTGCAGTGGCCCAGCTGGAGCACAGCGTAGAACTTCCATTAGAATTGGGCTGTCAATCACTTGGATAACACCTGACTCTATTGCTTCCCTAGTGGAAGTACAGTAGGAGATTTCTTCTGAATGTACAGTATGTGACACACAGAGCATACCCTTTAAGCTTCTGCATTTCCCAGTCCATAATTAGAGGTTGGTTGTTGATCTGTGCATGTTCAAAGAGTGCCCAAGTGTTGACTCTATTACTAACTGACCTCTGTGTCTCCAGTCAGTTTTGTAAGAACAGAAAAGAAACAAGTAGGACATTTGTTGCGTTGAATTTGGTTTTTAATGGGAGCTCTCTAAGCCTCTGGACTGCTTTCAGAGAAGCTAAAATAAAGCTGATTAAACAGCAACATTGTACACAGTTTAAATCCGCCTCCAGATAATGAAGGTCAATGTGAGGTTTCCCATAAAAAGGCCAGATTAGACATTTTGAACATAAATCCGGTTGATAATGAAATCTATAAACAGAAACCTTTTCTGTGTTGTATAATGTTCGTACATGACATTTGCTGTCCGGCAGCCTTTAATTTTATTGTCAATATTATAGCATTGCATTTCTTTCTGAGAAGACATTAAGCACGGTCAAACCAGAGGCATTCTTTAATAACACTGCAATTAATATTCCTTTATGGTGCAGGGATATAATAGGTTTTTAATCTGTTGAATTAAACTATCTAGCCTGGTAAACTTCTCGGTAAAATTAAAAATTTCTTATTTGCTGACATGAGAGCAAATTTGCTGTCTTGCAAACTGCACAGTATAATAAGCATACAACTCATTACAATATTTACAGTGCAACCCTTTGCATGTCTATTCAAAAGTAAACCCATTGAGTTTCATGGGACTTATTCCCAGGTAGCTGGGAATAGGATTGCAGCCTTGGTGTATGAGAAAGCATATGCGACGACCCCAAGTGATCATTGTGATGAGATAATTTGGAACTGTGGGATTACATCCAGAACAATTCCCACTGATGCAAAATGTTTCATTGGTGGAATCATCCATCTGAACTGTTCTGACACCAAAAACAACTCTCTCTCTCTCTCTCTCTCTCTCTCTCTCTCTCTCTCTCTCTCTC
>JAJKFI010000098.1:3448311-3552650 GCA_029204185.1 Lerista edwardsae
ATGCCAGTTTCAGCCAGTTCTGGACTGTGAGATGTGAAACTGCAACAGAGTGGTCCAAACACACTTTACGGAGTCCCTTGTGCCAGCCAAACTTCGCTGGCCTAACTGTGCCAGCTTCAGGTTAGGATTGCACTCTTAAACCCTTTGGGGGTGATGAAGGGTTAGCTTGAACCTCAGTGATGGAGGGTGTTTTTGCTTTCTTATGACTAGGGTTGGTTGTTTGCCCTTTCAAGAACGTGCTTTCACCTCTAACGTGACCAGCATGGAAGTGGTCACCACTGTTGTTTTTCCAAGCTTATTTATTCCCAGGTTTCATACCAGGTTCACATTCCTGTTGACATTTCATTGTGAAGCAAAATTACAGTCCTCCTTGATCTCTGTAGATGTCGTGAGTAGGGCATTAAGACACAGGGGGCTTAGGGCAGGAGGGACAGTGGCCAGAAGCTACTTGTCCTGCTGTATCCCTCTGATGTCCTGCTACTTGTCCTGCTGTATCCCTCCTTAAAGCTACATGTAGGCTCTCCAGTTTGCAGCTGTGTATTTCATTTCAACCTGCATTTGCTTTATGCCTGTGACTTCATGAAGAGGGATTACTGTTTAAATATTCATCAGCCGCTGTAACAAGCCACCTACAGTAAGCAGCACTCAAGTCAAAAAGTAGTATTATTCTTAACACAGTGTTCCCTGGTTGCATTATTATACCTTCTATTTGTAATAATAGGTTTCTTTGCTTCTGAATTTTTATTACAAGAACTTCTGATCACACCAGACCTGCCTGTAATGCTTGTTCTGATTCAAATGTGTGAAATTAATTTTCAAATGCAACTGGCAGCCGAGTTTCAAATCTACAGAAACAGACTCGGTGAGTACAGAAGGAGTTGACAGTAATTTTCTTGTGTTCCCTTGCATGGCAATACTCACAGCTTTGGTTCATAAGATGCTTTTGTCAATTATGACTTTTTGAACACCTTTTTTCTTTCTTCTTCATGGAGATAACGTTTGAATCAGGTTTGAGATGGAGGAAAAAGACCCTGAGTTCTGGAAATTGAATTCAAACATTCCATCTCTCATCAATGGAAAAAAAATGAAACAAAATCATCTTGTTAATACTGGAACTCTTAAATTGCTTTGAGGCTGAATCTCATGTGCATATAACTTGTTGAGTCATGACCAACCATATGAACTAACAAAGAGAAATAGGGTTGAAACCGACCTGAAAGCTAAACCGATATGAAACTGATATGAAAGTGGTGTCAGACCTACAATATCTGGTTTATGCAGGTGGTCACCTAATGCTGAATTGATGGATGAATGTGCTTGTGCAAAGGAGAGTTTATACTTTTTGCTCCCAAACTATGCTTCAGTTTTATACACCAGATAAATCAGGAAAATTAATCAAATTATGGACAAAAATATCCCTCCCAAACAAAAGAGAAATTGCTCTTTATATTCATTTATTTAAACAAAAAACGCAGTCCAATCATGTGTGGTGCTATGTATTCTATAAAGAAACATATAAAAAAATCAAATAATTGCAAAAATGAAAAATGAGTAAAATAAACTCAATTTTTGTCTGGTGTTGTCAGGTGTTCGTCAGGTGTAACCCCAAATGTGGTGTGCCACCTTTGACACACGTGTCATGGTTCGCCATCACTGGTATAGACTAACTGTTAGTATATACTGTTAGGGCCTGATCCTATTCCCTCCAATGCCAATGGTGCTCTTTCATTGCCAGTGCTGGGTGTTGTAAAAGTGCCATAAGGCAGTGGTTCTCAAACTTTTTAAACTGGGACCCACTTTTTAGAATGGCACTGGTATCAGGACCCAACGGAAGTGATGTCATAGTTGGAAGTGACACAATCAAACAGGAAGTGTCGTCACTGTGACATAATAAAATGACACTACACTCCTTGAATGCAAATTGGCATTTTTGGACTGCAGCAATTGCACAACCATGAAACATCCCTGACAGAAAACAAGATGAGGACAAAATATTATGTAAAAGCACTGAACAAAAAACAATTGTAAAAAAACACTCACATGAAAATTCAAACTGTTAACAGTCACAAAAGGAATAGTTATTTTTTGCTATACAAAACAGACACCAATGAAAAAGCTGTTACCCATTAGTATTTAAATGGCTATGTAAATAGCTTGGAGTTGCCAATGTAGTGAGCACAAAAAGCTTTTTTTTTTTTATTTAACTGCAAAATGAAATTATTTGGAAATATAAAAATAGAATGCAAGGTATTTCATAGGCAGTGGGAAACTAATTATTTAGGTTCCTAAATCCATCCCAAATTATGTTCTTAATCAGGTAAAACTCCTGAGCTTCAGGTTTAGGTAAAAGGCAAATTCCATAAGGATTTAGAAAATGATTTTTTAAGTTAAGTAAAATCTGGTGCAATAATTGCTAAAGCTCTCATTTGAACTCATATATACTGTAATTTGCATTAAAACATCTGTAGCCCACAATTTCAACACAGGAAGAGATTTGAAGAAGGAAAACAAACAACTTCTGTACATTAAAGATAATCTGTAAACATATATAATGAAGTAAGTTTCACATCATGCATGCATGTTCCTCACTTTCCCTGAAAAGTTACTGTATATATACTCCCTGGCATGAAAGCTGGGCAAATGTAAGTACATCTCCAATGAAATTTGAATGGAATGTATGTCAAGTTATTGAGAGTAAGAATAGACACACAGCAGCCCAAAACTCACTCATGCCCCTAGAACCTCCTTATAGCCCAGAATAACTAATGATACATCTTCTCAACTATTCTGAGCCCAGCACTGATCTTACAAGATTAGCAATTTGATATTCCCCTATCAAAACCTCAATGTTCTTGAGCTTTGCTCAGAACTCTTGTATTGGAGGAAGGAACTCTAACCTAGACAAACTGAAGGAAAAATTCTGACCCACCTTGTTGCTTTGATGCTACTGCTGTGGGAGAAGGGGGCACATAGCAAGTCCCCCACCCTGTTTGGAGCTCCAATTCCATTGCAGCTCCCCTGCAAGGATCAAGGACTTTACATTAATGAGCGAATCTGGTTTCAGGTGTGTGTGTGTGCGCGTGCAAGCGTGCATGAGAAATGCCAGGTGACTTACAGCCCAATCCTATGCATATCTACTCAGAAGTAAGTCAATGAGGCTCCATCTCAGATAAGTGTGGATAGAACTGAAGCCTTATAGGAGCATTCACTGGGTTGACGCTCAGCCAATTCTGGCTCTTCTGCTGGTGACCTGCCCGTGGGTTAATCTGGAAGGAATTGTTTTCCTAATGAAAAAATAATACAAGCAGGGACGAACGGAGCCCTGAGTGCGCTCATGGCAGGGAGATGAAACCATGCCCCCAGCATGTCACCCTGCCCCCATGTGGCGCCCAGCCACACCTCCCTGCACCCGGAATAGCTCCATTTTGGAGCGGAACGGATGCAAGCGAGGGCGGGTGGGCCACACAGCACGCGGGTTAGTCCGCGGACTCCGTGCAATGGCACCCCGCTGCTTCTGGCGCCCATGGCTCATGCCACCCCAGGCTACATCTTTCCTCCACCTCTGAATAGTCTGAATCCAGACTATTTTGAAATCCAGATATTTTTGTCCAAGACTTTTTAAAAAAACTTTCTGTAGCGTGAACCTTAGAAAGTCTTGTGCTCATTCTTATGTACAGGCTGTAAGTTCTATTCTCTGCTCTGCAAGGTGTGCCATTGCTGAAAAAAATAAAAGAGGACAGCAGACATCCAAATGGGTAACAGTGAAAAGAGCAAGAGGAAGCAATTCTCATTATATTTATGCAATTATTCCAAAATCCAGAAAAATCTGAGATCCAGACACCTTCTTGTCCCAATGAGTCTGGATAAGGGTTACTCAACCTGTGCTTGGAAACAGGAGGTGATGGTAGTGGCGGCTGCAGTAATGGATTCAGGTGCATATGCTGTTGCCATATCTTGTATGGATGCCTGCTAGAGTGTTTGTTTCTCCTTCCAATGGGAATGTGTGTTTCAAGAAATTTTGTTAGTGATCAACTGTTGTGGCTTCCCTCCAAGTTCCTGAGGGGCTCTGCCCCTCAAAAAAGCCCCTAATTATCTTCAAACATTTCTTGGATCCCAGTGAGACATAGGGAAGGAAGCAACCCCTTTTTTTAAATCTCCCTTGGGGCAAACCTGCAGAAGTTTCTGGGCCTACAGGGACATGATGAGAAGTGTGCCAGGAAAGTTCAAGCCTTCATTCTTGATTTTATGCTACATCCAGGGCAGCGCAATCCAGAACACTGCCCAATGCCACCTCAGGTCCACCACCCCTGCACAATAAAGAAGGAGCCGCTTATCATGCCCTTCATGTTGCTCGTTCAGTCGTGGAAGTGAGGGATTTCTAGTTTAATTTAAAGGGACTGGCCAAATTTTGTTTGTGTCATCCCTGTAAATCAAATCAGAAGTCCTGCACTTCTGTATTTGACGAAACTGCTCCAAGAGGAAAGTAAAGAGGTGGCCAATCTACTTTCCGCTCACTTTTAGCAGGTGGAAAACGACTCTACGTTGTGCTTCTAAGGAAGCCTGAATGGAGGTGATGCTCAGAGGCAGTAGTGGACAAGATGGTGGCTGGGCGGCAGGTCCCATGACTCAGGGGCATGTCAGGGAGCCAGTGACATGCACGGGGGTGACCAGGTGTGAAGTGTTCCCCTTCTGCAAGGCTTTGGGTTTTTCCTGGGCTTATTGTGTATGTGTGTGTGGAGGTGCAACTCTTGTGCTGGACATGGTGAGTGCTGTGAATTGGGCCCACCTGCCCTCCCTTGGCTCTGAACAGCTTTGAAATGGATCCATTTCTGAAACAAGAGGCATGTCCAGCACAAGGCAGGGGCAATGCAATGACATGGGGGGTGACATTCCATGTCACCCAGACCTGGGAGCCAGATAATTCCTGTACACTGCTGCTCAGAGGTAACTGTAGTCCCAGATTCAACTTTTCTTGATATTTGAGATATGATGAATCCAGAGTCACTTTGGTTCTCTTTAGGGCTTTTGCTGCCCTGGAAATAGATGCACAATGGCCTAATTGTTGTGTCCTGTTTTTATAGTACAGGTATGTTCTGGGCATTTTATAGGAAAACCAGGTTATGATTGCGCCCTCAGTTTCTGCAGTTTCAGGTATCCACAGTTCACAAATTCCCCCGTCACACTCATCTCATCTGTCTTTATGTTGTTTTTCCATTTAAAGCCCTCTAAACTGCTTCCTACCCTGCACCCCGTAAATGAGCACACGAGACCAGGCTTTGGAAGCTAATGGACCAGTTTATTAATTTTTAACACAACATTTGCAGCAGGGAAAAGTAAAGATTTGAGTGTGGGTCCTGATTAGGGGGAAAACGGCGCTAGCCCTTTACCTCCCCCTTGGTCCGGATGACCAGACGGGCATAACACCTGGCTCCAGGCCGCAGTTGGTCGGAGACCAACCCTGTCTATCATTGCCGCCGCCCCCAGAGTCCCTGCACGTCCAGGCAGGGACTCAAGCCCAGCCAGCCCACTGAGCCGGTTATACAATGTAGGAGCAGCCTAGCGAGTTCCCGCTGGAGCCCCTCCAGTGGACGCCATTTTGACCCTACCTACCTACCCACACTCATCCTGCCAACCAAAGTGACCAAACTATTTACCCCCCTGTACCTCTTCCTATCCAGAGTAAACAATAAAGGTCATCACCAGGGCCTATCGGGTGGTGAGCAAAAAATTCCTACCCGGTCCCAAAGCGACCAGCTAGATCTCGGACTGGAAAGAATGGGCAGGCAGGCGGGGTTTGCCGGCCAGACTCAAACTGGCAAAGCGGCGCTTGCCCCGCCTCCCTGGGCCGGGAACAGCCCACTCAGCGCTGCCCTGGCTTCCCGCACTCACCAGGGGGTGTGGCAAACCCAGCGACATGCTATCAGCATGTCACCATCATTCTTCATGCCTGCTTGTTAGCACTTGCCCTCCAAATGGCTTTCTCTTTGTGCTTGCTTGTTAGCATTTGCCTTCCAAGCGCAAAGAAGCAGCAGTTTGGAGGGCTTGCATGAAGCAACACTAAGTACATTATAGGGTTTGCTGCTATCTGCATTTTCAGGTGGTAGCAGCAAGAACATATCCCCCATGATTGGTGGGGGGGGAACTCACAAGTGTACGACGTTTGAGCAGGGTTGAGGAGCTACAACGAGAGATTGGTAGTTGATTTTGTCCTGCCTTGTGGTGGGGTGGTAGATTAGATTGTCTTTTTGCTTCCATCTAGCTCTCTGGCACCATGACTAGGAATTCTTAATGAAACTGCAGCTGCTGGAAGAAAGTACATTTCTGGAGGCATTCTTTGCCAACATTTTCTGTATTATGAGTCACTTTTCCTCAGCATATTAGAAGCTGACTGCATCTTCCTATTTATAGAAAAAATCCCCCCAGCCATTAACTGTTTTAACAGTCTTCTTTTCCTCTTTGCATTTAAATATTTTATAAGGTAAAATCACTGTCTTGTTTTTCAGTTTGAACAAAAAAAAATATTCTGAACTTTAAAGCAATACCTTTTCAAATATTCTTTTTTTCAATAGAAGTATTTTGCAATGTCTTCCAAGGAAGCCCTGTTTACATACCAGGGAGCGTACCAAAGGCGTACTATGGGCTATTTTCTAGGGTACTTACTCACAGCACAATCCTAAGTAAGGCCGACATAGTAAGGCCGACATAACAGGGCTGTATCCTAAAGCCCTTTAGGAGGCGGCAGCAGCAGCAGCAGCAACGTGCAGTACAAGGGGAGGTTTCCCCCTTGCACCCACGTAAGCCCCGGTTGCCTCTATGAGCCTGCTCGGATCTGCACCTGCTGTTTTGCAGGCGCAGAGGAATGTGGACAGGAGTGGCTCGAATCAGGGCCACTGTGGCCAGGGACGGGCTTTAGGATATGGCACTACAGCTGTCTTGTGTCACAACCCCTGCCTCTGCCTCTGCCCACTGCGCTGCCCAGTTACGCCCCTGGAACGCCTCCTGAACAGCTTCATGGAAGCTCCTGCACCGACTGAGCGATGCCGACGCTTGACTGGCGCAAGGCTGGCGCTGCCAATGGTCGCAGCGGTGCCCAAGCACCAGCACTGCTGCTTGTGCCAGTCCAGCACCATAGCGCCAACCCGGACGCACTTGACGACATGTTTGTTACAGCATTTGGCAGGTGCAAGAGCTTAGTGCTGGCGCAATGGGGATACAGGATTGCACTCTCAGTTCATACAGGCCCTTCATCATCACACAGTGGAAACTCACAGCAATTCTACTGGCAGAATGAGTATTCCGCCAAAAAGGCGGCCTTATGGTAATCATAAACACATCTCTGGCAGTGAGCAAAACTGTATGTGCCGGAGTGCTGGTGGTGAGGCTGTAATGGCCCTGTGCATGGTAGCAGCTCCATGAAGGCCGGCTGGGCCATGTAGGTTGGCAGAGAAGCAGGGAGTGCAGAATGGGGCAGCATAAGGTAGAAAGGTGGGTGGATTTGATCCGGGAATGAGGCAGATTTGGTGGCAGTGTCAGCTGCTAAATTCAAGCCCTCTTCCCAGACCCAATCCCACTCCTGGTTCCACTCAGACCTGCACCAGTGATTTTGCTGGTGCAGGTCTGGGTGGACCTCTCTGCATCTTGAAGGCTTACCCCCAGGTAAGAGAACAAATTTACCTACCCAGGGGAGACTGCCTCTGAGACTGCCCCCCTCCACAGGAGGTAGAGCAAGCTGTTTTGTTGTGGGTTCATCAGCAGGGGAGAAAAGCATAACATTGGGCTATAAGACTGCAGCCTAGAATATATCCAGTACATTCCTCTTTCCACACATTGACCATAATGGTGGCCAAATGGTCCTTTGAAGAAACTTGGCCACTGCTGCTAATCTTAGTGAGGACCCCTGATCATTTTCTGAGAAACAGTTTGCAGGAATACAATCTGAGAACCACTGACTTAAGAGATGCAGGACTAAGGCTTCTTGAATGGCAAGAACCATCATGGAAGAAGGAAGCAAATGGAAATTGCAGGCAGGAGTAGAGAGCTGGCTCTAGGAAAGACAAGGTATTAACTGAAGTAATTGCCTGCAGAGCTCCAGCATTCATTGGAACATAGTTTTAAAACGAGCAACACTGTCCTCGAGGATTTTTTAGCTCTGTGCATTAGCCCCTGAGTTCCAAGGAAGCATTAGTAACCCTCCCAAGGGGAAAACTTAGCGTACAATTGTCCCCAGTGAGCATATATAATCAATATACTTGCCCAGTATCATGGCCTCTTTGGCACTTGGGTGCTGCAAAATGCAGGGTGATAATGTTGTTATCGCTTCCATTCACCCACCTCATTAGGAGATGACTTTTACCTTGATTGGCATATTTATCTAAAGCGGCATTCCTGCTCTTGCCTTGAAATATAAATCATCCTTACTGACTCATGCTTTGTCACCTTCTGAAGCCTGAGTCTCATTTTATTAATCTGCTGGTGGAAATATATTAGGTGAGCAGCAGATAAAAGAGAATAATAAATTAGCATGATGGTTTTTAATAGACAAAGCCATCTTCAGGAGAGGAAAAAAAAAAGAGACGCTAAATGTTAGCACTGAAGGAAGGACAAAAATTGAACATGGCTATATAGGGAGCTAATGAAAGAATTATTTCTAATGTTGCCAGTTGGTATCATGATAAGGCTGTTGTACATAGTGTTGAATTGTCTGACTCATAAATTGGAATGTATTTATCCGTGCACCCCACAAGAAAGACACAGACTAGAATTGTATGGTAAAAGGGGCCACTTTATTAACTATCTAAACATAAAAGGCAACAGAGTCAACATAAAAATATGTGAGTCCATCAGGGAAAACGGAGCTGCCCATCTACCTCTCCTATCACCTATGGGCGAACCTCTCACTCCAGGTGACATCAGGTCAAAGACCTAAAGCTCCTTTCTTCATCACCCCAAAGGGTTGAGGCGGCTGGGTTGCTAAGACACCAAGTGTACCCAAGTTGTCTTGGAACATCCCAGGCAAGGGGTTCGCCAGCTCGCTTCACCCAGCTGGTTAAGCCAGCATGAGCAGTCCAGATCCAGCCTTGCCACCCCTCGATGGACACCGACCATTTCCCAAAACCCACACAATACCTGCCTTAAAGTGACCAGGAACTACACTCAACTTTAAAGACCCTCCTACCCACTAACTTCAGTGTGGGGCAGGCGAAAAAACCATCTGCCCCACAGCCAATTAGGGTGATGATAAAAAATTCCTGCCCGGCCTCACAAGGGAATCCTCAGACTGAAAGGATTGGGAGGGCGGGTGACTGCGTTTGCCGCCCGAATGAGTAGGTTTCAAACTGCGGGGAGGTGCGGCAATAGCACAATAGTAGAAAGTAGTAGAAGAGGAAACAGCAAACAGATGTTTAGCACTTGCAACCTGCTAAGCGTGCATGAAACAACTTCTTGGCATTCATAGAACTGTTGAATTGTTAAACTAAGTGCATGTTAATATAATCCTGAATGCAGCAATCAATGGTCCAAAGCTTCCAAAAAGATACATTCTGTATGTGCAGAACAAGTTGGTTCGAATAGGGGCCTATTTGATTTGGTTTCCAAACATTCCAAAATAAACAGGATGAGGAATGTTTGTGTGCAGAAGGGGTTTGGTGCAGTTGTGCACACTACAGTTCTGTGCATGTGCAGATCCAATCATAGAAGCTTCTAGAAAGTCTAGAAATTTTTCTAGAAATTTTTTTTAACATTCAATTTCTGTTCTCAAGCTGGGCAGCATCCTGCGTGCCGTGCACCTCAAGGGCATGAAGAACATCCAATATTTCAGTTCTTTTTCAATGGCTATTGATGCAGCATTGTGAGGAATGCTTCATCTTTTGACTCTCAGAAATAATTGAAGAGATCATATGTGGCCTTTATTATTTTTGCGTACCTCAAACACGTGTCTCTGGCTCAAGATAAGTATTTACCCATTCCAGGCTTATGTTTTGCCTTGACCAAAGTTGATCCCAGTAGGCATCAAATTAAATTCAAAAGGGCAGCTTCCTTTGCAGCTGCCCCTCCCCTGTTTTTTTGTAGGAGTCTCATCAAAAATTTCATCAGCACCTCACCTTGCCCAAATCCATCTTACCTGCCTTACAATGATCTTAAGGGCCCCGATCTCGGAGATTCTTGTTCTTAGGAAACAATGAGCCAGGAAGACTCCTTCCTCCAGCCTGTGAATATTTCCCACATAAATGTAAATTCTGGATACTATGTTAGTGTAGTGTCCTGGCTCTCTTAAGCAATGGGATGTGTCTTATCAAGCCTTCTTCACAATCTGAAATTCCAACCACTTCTACATGGCCCAATCTTGTCAAGGTCCAATGGCAGCAGATCTTATGATCTGCTGCTGTATGTCCCATTGTGATGGTACAGAAGTCATACAATGGAACCACAGGCAGAAATGTCCAGTGAGCTGTGTGCATGCCAGACACATATAGACACTCCTCCAGTTCAGGTAAGATAGCAGGGTAGGGGTAGAACATCCTTGGGCCACGGACAGTTTGGGGTATGTTTGGAGTGCAGGCAAAGGTACACATTGGATCCTATCACCCAACTTTTCAACCCAGCCTGCCCCTCTTCTCAGACTTCTGAAAGCAAACAGTTGGCGTAGATGTGAGGAAATCAGTAGAACAGTGTTATTCAAACTGTGGGTCAGGACCCACTTAGTGGGTTGGGACGTAATGTCAGGTGGGTTGTGGAACGCTGGAAGCAGCCATCTTGGAAGCTGCAGACCTTACTCTTTCTATATTCCTTTTGTGAATGTTCACAATTTTCAAATGAGGGGTTTTTTTTAATTGTACTGTACAGCATTTTGTGTTTCAGTGTCCAGCAATTGTTCATAAAAACAGTGGTCCCTACCATCTGGACAGCTGCCCTCTGTTCCCAATGCCCTTAGTACCTTTTGCAGCTTCCGATGCCATGATGTGCCACTATGATTTTAGAGGCTATACTGCATCTAAGCCACTATCTGCTTTGCATTTTAAAATAAAATAAGGTGGATTGCCACTGTAGTTGTTTTCACACAGCTGTTGTTTTACAAGAAATGCACATATGCACACACATAAATGTGTAATGCCATTTTTAATGGACACTTGCACACAGACGGAGAAGCTGGAAACATTTTCTACATAGTATGTGCATTTACTGTATTTCAAATACTAGCCAGACTTGTAGCCTTTGCTGTGTTTTGTTCTCTAGCTCAGACTTCTGGCTTTTACTCTATTTTGCTGACCCTTTCCTGTGTTTTTTTTTTCTAGCTGTATCCTGCAAAACCATTGCTTCCTCCTGCTTGACGTGCTGCCAATGATCTGCCTCCTGAAAATGTTGCTAGAATGGCAAAGAATTAATGCTCTTAGGTAAAATAATGATTAACCATGTCACAAAACCAATCAATGTAATGTGAAAAATGATAGGAAATGTGACACTGTATAATAATGTATCACAGCAAAATGTCATAGAAGAGGATGCCAGGAAATTGTGAGTCTCAAAACAAAAGGACTTGAAATGTTTTATGGGAAAATAACTCTCAAAACGTGATTTGGAACTGGGGGTAAGACACTTTGGATTGGATATTTAGCCAATCAGTGCTGACGGGGACATTGGCACTTAATTAGAATTGCAATCCACATACTTACCTGGGAGTAAGTTTCATTTATATAAATGTGGTCTACTCCTGAGTAGACAGGATAAATTGCAGCACAACGGACATTCTATATTTTCATTTCCTGCAACTTTACCTCTTCTTCATGTGTCTTTTCATTCTAGCTTGAAAATAGACATCATAAACTAGAGTTGGGATAGTGCAGTACATTAAGAAATAAACTGAATATGACAATGTTTCAAAGATGTTCTTCTGTTACCTGAATGCTATGCATCCTTACAGTTTAAGGATTAAGCAGGACCCCTTCCCCTCTTCTTCTGTATTTAAATTTATTTAAATGTACGTACAAATCTGTACATGCACATTCTTGCATCTTCATTCCATGCCGATTTATTTACTGGGATATATGCACGGGTTCTGAGCCAATAAAAGATAGTCTTCACTAATGGCTAGACTATATCTTAAATGTGTGTAGCAAGGCCATAATGCTTCTTATTTTTAAAACAAGAAAAGCTACTTTAAGGAAGGGATTTCACAGCTGAGAAACAGGGAGGCACTGAACTCTTCCCCATCTGGCATTCCTGTGCTCTATATTCACCTCTTCATTTTGCTTTGGTCTAGGGCTGGACCTACCCCACCCAGGGAGCAGCTTGCCTGATGGGCACAAGGCCAGGTGCAAACTGGGAGAAGCTGGAAAAGGAAGCTGGGCAGGTCATGGGCCGTTGGTCCATCAAAGAGAGCATGCCTGCATGCAGTGGAGCACCTGAGGAGCAGCAAAATGTGGCAAGTGTTTACAGGAAGGAGCTTTCCCACCATCCAACAGAGGCTGTTTTAGGATCAGGAAAGTGACCAGACTGCGTGGGTGGAACCAGGAAAGGGAGGGATCAGTTCAAACCAGGGGACTATAAGGAGTTGGCCAGGGTTGGCTGAGGGCTTAGAGAGTAGCCTGATGAGACTGGACAAGGCCTGAAGATGAAGGAGGAGGAGGAGGAGGAGGACAGCCCCAAGGAGACAAACCAGGTAAGTGTAGCCCTGGAAGGCTTGTGTTGCTTTATATGGATGGGGATCCAGGTGATATACAGGGGCCCAGGACTTCCCCTTTCTTGGTGCCCTGATGCTGCTTTTTTTGGTGTGTGAAATGGCACTGGAGCTGTGTTGCATGTGTTTGCATTACTGTGACATTCTCCTCTTACATTCTGTGGTCAATAACTTGTTTCTAATAGTCCACCCCTATGCATGTCTACTCAGAAGTTGAGCTCAGTGTGACCTATGCAAGTAAGTTTCTATAGAATTGTGGCCCAAACACTTTTGCTTTATGTGGGCCTTATTGAAAGTTAGGTTAAACTGAATTGGAGTTACAGGTGGAGCCTTTTAATCTGTGAGCGTTCCATTCCAGGATCCCTCCTGGCTGCCAAAAAAAAAAAAAAAAAAAATCCCTTTTGCAAACAAAACAAATCATGTGCTGTTAATTAAGTCAGTGTTTTGGGCTTTTTTTTTTTTTTTAAAGCTTCTCTTGCTATGGCAACACAGTTGTAGTCATTGTCCAGGGACTTGGAGAAGATTAGTATCCATTAGCTCTGTGATAAGACCTCTTCCCTTTGCCCTGGTGCTAGGTGGAAAAATGCAAAATGGAAGTGGTTAAACACATTTCCTGGGCTGAGTGGAGGAGGTCTTATCTCAGAGGTTTTTTTTAAATAATGTGACTTTTTGAGTTTCTCTCTTTCTGCTTCCCAGTTCAAACCTTAAAAAAAAGTCTTATTGTAGCATTTTTCATCCTTGATTTTCCCACTTTTGGAAAAATAGTCTGCAAAATAAAAAGCTTTGTAATTTGACCAAAAGATTCCAGCTAGTGCAGAAATGCTCCAGTTGAATAATGTAGTCTAGACCACACACAAGGGTTTCGGTGCAGTTTTCCTTCTTGGACTCAGGATATGTCTGGCCACAGCTTTTTGCATTGTTCTAGTTTTGTAAATTAGTCTTATGCATGTGCATGCCTAATGACAAGAAATCAATCAAAATCAGTGGACAGTGTCCTCCTCGACCATGGTGGTAAGGTGATAGAGGAGATGTATGAAAATGACAGGGTCGTGCTCTTGCCAGTGATGTTTTGCCAACCATGTTGGCACTCTGGTAAAAACCTTTCATGATGATAGACAGGAACAGGGCTGTAAAGTTCTCTGCAACAACAGTTGTTGGAGACTTCATCATGCTAAAGCTGTGTACTGAAAACTCAAAACTGTACAATACACGGCAATTATTCTTTACGCACTGAGAAGAACATCTGTAGCCTAAAACAAAGGATTGAATTGTCTGGAAAAGTAAAATGCCTTTAAATGGGATGCAATTCCTGATGAAAGAAAAGTATCCCAGGATGCACTGCTGCTGCCACCAAGGTCCACACCACTCCCAGTCCCTGCATTCCCTGGTCCAATCCTCCCCTTAACCAACCCTGCTGGCACATAACCTGCATTCAAATGGTTCCCTGATGCCCTGCTGGAATAGGTCAAGTGCTAGCAGGATGGGTTATAGGGAGGATTAGGGCAGGGAGTGACAGCGGGGTGGATCCTGGCAGCAGTGCATACCTGTCTGTTTTCCAAGACCAACACACTCTCAGAGCTTCTTCTCAGAGACAAGTAAAATAGCTGGCAAAGATCCAAGGAGAATCACTGATGGCCAGGCAGTCTCTGGAGAGGGAAGTAACATATGTTTTTATTTCCCTCTCCCAGGCCAACTGGTTGCCTCTCCGCCACAGCATGCAGTGCATGCTCCAGCAGCATCGTCTGGATCACATAGGACAGTGCGTGGGATAGGACTGGGGCCCCAATTGACCAAACATTTCCATGCTTTACTGTGCTTAACAGCCCAATACTGTCTACATTTCTATGTAGCTGTGCCAGTGCGTGCTATGTTGCATCCTGCAGGGCAATCTTGGCGGCTAGAGGTCTCCTTGTGATAAGGAGATATTTGTTCCCTTCTTCTGGGGTAAACCCCAACAGCTGCTATAGGTCAGCTTGGACCTGTTCCTGCAATATTGCTGGCTCAAGTCCAAGTTGATCTTTGCTGGCAGATGGGCCCTAGAAAGGGAGGGTAGGACAACAGCATGCCAGCAGCACCAATCCCCTCCCCTCCCAGGCATGCCCATTCCTCACCCCATCTTTTCCCTGTTCCTTCCCCTTCCTTCCCTCCCGCTGCCCCTGTGCTGAACTCACTTCATCCAGTGGACATCTCAATGGCTGCCAGCACACATGGGAAGACTCTGGTCTTACTGCTGGTGCACCAGGTCTCTGCACTGTTGCAAAGCACTTTTGCAACAGCATGCATTGGTGAAAAGTGGTTCTGCCAGTGCAGCGCTTGAGTAGGATTGGGCCGTGTCTTCAGCATGTATGATGCCACCATTCTGTTCTTTCTCCAGAAAGAATCACAGGAGTGTCCCACCATGATACTTGAAGGCTTAACCAGCCCTTTCAGAGTGTGACTTCCAGCAGGCAAATGGCATAGAATTGGAGTTAAGTACCCTCTACCACCACACAATGGCCAAGGTCCAAGTTCAGGCCCCACATTGCTGTTATGTATATGGGAGTAAAAGAAGGTCAGGTGGTAACATCTGCAAATTTGCTAGCTTGAGCAAGCCACAATGCATGGGAAGTGTTTTGCACAGACTAAATATTAATTCTTTCTCCTTCTAGTTCAGGGGTGTTCCAGTTACAGTACGAGGGCCACATCATATATTACACATTTTTGCAGGCAGAAAATTTGTTTTATAATGAATAAATGAAATTTTTAATACATGAATAAGATGTATTTATTTGGATCTTTTTTGTATTCGGCATGCTATGATTCAGAACAAAAGAGAAATTACAAAGAAATAATGCCATACTTTACCTGGGAAATGATATAAAATGAGTAAAAATGTAAAACATCAAATGCTCTGACAAAAAAACAAACCAGATAAAATCTTGTGGTGGGCCAGAGGTGGGCCCCAAGCTATACTTTAGACCCCTGTTCTAGTGGAATTTCTAATCCACTAGACCTTTTGGGCATTTAATCTTGAGTGTTTTTGCTGTACCTTAGTTGCTCCCTTTTACATATTTTTAATGCTGTATTTTATGTAAAAAATAAAGAAAACCCTTACCATAAGCATTACATAGATACATTCAAATACAATTACTTTTTGTTTCTTTTGTCTTGTGCTAATCAAAGATTGCTGTGAGCACTTTAATTAATAGAAAAGCACTTCATCTGAGAAAAAAAAAAACTCTGCATATGGTCACATGCACACAGCCTTGGTGCCCAGTATTTTGGAATGAGGGGAAATGTCTGTTAGCGCCCTTCCTGCGCTAATGGGGGTTGCTCCACCGGAGACGGACAGGCTGGGGGCTAGCAGCCAATTGGCTGGAGAACGCTCCGGGGGGTGGGCCATTGCCTCGTGCTCGGAGAGTTTGCTTGGTTCCTCAGTGCGGCTCCGGACGGCGACCCCACCCACCCACGCTTTAACTAGTCTGAGATTAGCTGGTCGCTCTTAGAGGGCCAGGTAGGAATTTTTTGCTCTCACCTGATTGGCACTTGGTGGGGTTTTTTTTGCCTACCCCAGACTGGTGAGGGCTATCATAGGGCAGTGGGGTTTTTTTAGTAGTCAGGTTGCAGGCAGGCATGAGTAGTGCGGAGTAAGGGCGTATAGGGAAGCTCTCGGTGTCCATGCAGAGCAGCAAGGTGGAGGGGAATGGCTTGGCAGCTCAGATGATGCTCACCCCGCTCAAAGAGTTGCTTGGCCAGACCTAGCCACTGGTTGGCAAGGCTGAGAGGTTCGCCTTCAGCTGTGCTGGCCAGCTGCCCGGGTCCCGTAATGGGGGGGGGCAACGAAGACAGGCATGCGGATGGCTGTGCCTCCTCGAGTTGTTTGGTTTGCCCAATGAGAAGAAGGGAGGGGCAAATGGACAGGACATCCCCCTCCCGAGTGCAGGTAACGCCCCGCACCTGGTAAGGAAAAGATCTAGCCTTGCCAAGAGTATTTTACCTGTTGCAAGTTATTTAACCTGCCATTTTAATAAATGGCCAGTTTACATCCAACTCTAGCCTTCTGTCTTTATTGAGTGTGCGGGGTAATGGCCATTTCGCCTTGGGTGAAAACAAAGAATCTTGTAGTGCCTTTAAGACTTAACACATTTATCTCAGCAAAGACTTCATGGTCTACAGTCCATGTCATAAAGCTGCCACAGTTGGCTTGGGTTCCTTTTCCATAATCTGAGCACCTGACCTTTGATCCTTAGCCAAGGCCTAGAAGGAATCCTGGTAAGCCTGCAGATCCCATTCATCCAGTAGTCTGATGCTTGGATTGATTGAGCTTGGCACTCGTGCAGCAAGAAATAAATGCTGCTTGTGTGGCTGATAAGAACAAATGGAGAATATTGTGTTTGACAGGCAAATATTGTAGTGCTAAATGGCTCGAGACATCCTTTGTAGAGAGGATGCTGATAACAACAGTGCCAGGGAACAGTTTTGTATCCTGGAGAAGTTAGCTTGAAAAAGTAAGGCTGAGCTGAAATTGCTCACCTCTTCTTACATAATATGGCATTGAGTTCCTTAATTGGGGTGGGGAAAGACTGACAGCATAGTGTTGACTGACCTCACCCCTAATTTGTCAACATTTCCCTCTCTCCTCTGTGGGGCGGGAATATAGGAGATGCCCCACACCACCAATGCTGTGCATGCTATCCCTATCCCCATTCTTCTCACAGTTGGAATCCTGGCAGGAACATCATGCTTATCCCCATATTGCACATCCCTTTTCTATGGAAGAAGGAATTTCTGAGCAGGATATAGTTTCTGCTCATGTAGCATACAAGTGCAGGACCTTGTTCTCATGGCAGAACCATACCACATGGTCACTATCTGGTGATATCTGCCCATTTCCCCCATGGGAAGCTTGAGGGGTTGCATAAGAAGTGGATTGAGATAGTCTTTGAATATTTTCAGCAATATTTTCTATTTTTTTCAACCAATTTGCAACTAAAGCTTGAAAAGTGTTCAGCGTCAGAGCCGCTGTGGTATAGCGGTTTGGAAATTGGATTTAGACCTGGAAGACTAGAGTTCAAGCTATAAAACTTCCTATGGAAAACTTCCATTCAGCTATAAAACTTCCTATGTGAGCATGTGCCAGTCATTATCCCTCAGCCTCACAAAGTTGTTGTGAGGCCAAAGGAAGGGGAAGAACCATGTACACCACCCTGACCTCCTTGGATGAAAGGCAGTGGGGAAAAAGAAATTTCAAGAAGCATTGTTTCCAAACTTTGACATATATAGCCCCTTACAGATTTGCAAAGTGGATACAATGTATGAGCATGGGGGGGGGGAGAATGATATTCCAGTGGAAGTCTCTGCCCTATACCTACATAAAAGGTAAAGATTCCCCCACGACCGGATGGTCTAGTCGTGACCGATTAGCGATCAGCTAATCTCAGACCAGTTAAAGGGTGGGTGGGTGGGGTCGCTGTCCGGAGCTGCACTGAGGAACCAAGCGAACTCTCCGAGTACAAGGCAATGGCCCGCCCCCCGGAGCGTTCTCCAGCCAATTGGCTGCTAGCCCCCAGCCTGTCCGTCTCTGGTGGGGCAACGCCTGTTAGTATGGGAAGGGCGCTAACGGACATTTTCCCTCATTCCAAAATGAGGGGCGGTGCTCATCTCCGTTTCAAAGCCTGTAGAGCCGGCGTTTTGTCCAAGGACAAGCTTCTGTGGTCATATGGCCAGCATGACCAAGAAAGCGTTTGAGGAACGCATGGCTAGCAACATAAAGGGGAATAATAAAAGCTTCTTCAAATATGTTAGAAACAGGAAACCTGCCAGAGAGGCGGTTGGCTCGCTGGATGGTGAGGGAGGGAAAGAGGAGATAAAAGGGGACTTGGAGATTGCAGAGAAATTAAATGAATTCTTTGCGTCCGTCTTCACAGCAGAAGAACTTGGGCAGATACCACAGCCCGAACAGTCCTTCCTAACCAAGGAATTAAATCAGATAATGGTTAATAAGGAAGATGTTTTAGATCAAATTGATAAACTACATATAAATAAGTCACCAGGGCCAGATGGTATACACCCAAGAGTTATTAAGGAACTAAAGAATGAAGTTGCTGACCTCTTAACCAGAGTATGCAACTTGTCCCTTCGAACGGCCACGGTGCCAGAGGATTGGAAGATAGCCAATGTCACGCCAATCTTTTAAAAAGGGAGAAGGGGGGACCCTGGAAACTACAGGCCGGTCAGCCTAATGTCTGTTCCGGGTAAGATGGTGGAAAGCCTCATCAAAGATAAAATCCTAAAACATGTAGAGGAACAAGTACTGCTAAAAGAAAGTCAGCATGGCTTCTGTAAGGGTAAGTCTTGCCTCACAAACCTTTTGGAATTCTTTGAAAAGGTCAACAGGCACGTGGATGTGGGTGAACCTGTGGATATCATATACCTGGATTTTCAGAAGGCGTTTGACACAGTCCCCCACCAAAGGCTGCTGAAGAAACTTCACAGTCAGGGAATAAGAGGGCAGGTCCTCTTATGGATTCAGAATTGGTTGAGGGCCAGGAAACAGAGAGTGGGGGTCAATGGGCAATTTTCACAGTGGAGAGAGGTGAAAAGCGGAGTGCCCCAGGGATCTGTCTTGGGGCCCGTGCTTTTCAACTTATTCATAAATGACCTGGAGACAGGGATAAGCAGCGAGGTGGCCAAGTTTGCGGATGACACAAAACTTTTCCAGGTGGTGAAAACCAGAAAGGATTGTGAAGAGCTCCAGAAGGATCTCTCCAAGTTGGGGGAATGGGCAGCCAAATGGCAGATGCGTTTCTACATAGACAAATGTAAAGTGATGCACATTGGGGCAAAAAACCAAAACTTCATCTATAGGCTAATGGGTTCTGAGCTGTCTGTGACAGCTCAGGAGAGAGATCTTGGGGTGCTGGTGGACAATTCAATGAAGGTGTCGACCCAGTGTGCGGCAGCAATTAAGAAGGCCAATTCCATGCTTGGGGTAATTAAAAAAGAGGTTGAGAATAAAACAGCCAATATTATCATGCCATTGTACAAATCGATGGTAAGGCCGCACCTGGAATATTGTGTCCAGTTCTGGTTGCCGCATCTCAAAAAGGACATAGTGGAGCTGGAAAAGGTGCAGAAGAGAGCGACAAAAATGATTACGGGGCTGGGGCACCTCCCTTATGAAGAAAGACTGCAGCGTTTGGGGCTCTTCAGCCTAGAAAAAAGGCGCCTGAGGGGGGACATGATTGAGACATACAAAATTATGCATGGAAGGGATAGAGTCGATAAAGGGATGTTCTTTTCCCTCTCTCAAAACACCAGAACCAGGGGACATCCGCTAAAACTGAGGGTTGGGAGAGTTAAAACAGATAAAAGGAAGTACTTTTTTACTCAGCGGGTAGTTAATCTGTGGAACTCTTTGCCACAGGAGGTGGTGATGGCATCTGGTCTTGATGCCTTTAAGAGGGGATTGGACGGATTTCTGGAGGAAAGGTCCATCGTGGGCTATAGGCAATGATGGATTGTGCAACCTCCTTACAAAGGTGGTGGGCTACTGGTACCGGGTGCAAGGGAGTGGCAACAGGATGCAAGCATCTTGTTGTCTCATGCCTCCCTGGGGCACCTGGTGGGCCGCTGTGAGATACAGGAGGCTGGACTAGATGGGCCTTTGGCCTGATCCAGCAGGGCTCTTCTTATGTTCTTATGTTCTTATGTTCTTATGACTCTACGCCGTAGTGCACGGAACGCCATTACCTTCCCACCGAAGTGGTCCCTATTTATCTACTTGCATTTTTAGGTGCTTTCGAACTGCTAGGTTGGCAGGAGCTGGGACAAGCAACGGGAGATCACTCTATCATGTAGTCTTGAACTCCCAACCTTCCCATTGGAAAGCCCAGCAACAGCTAATTAACCCGCTGCACCACCATGTCCCTAATACCTACATGTGTTCATTTAAATGTCTGAAGAGAGCAAACATATTTCTTTTTGAATATTTACACAAAATGCATGTAAGCTGAGGGCAGTCTCCCACCACAATGCTCCCCTCAAGTATACGTGTCTGTATTTTCTGAACACATACAAGGAAATTTAGCTTTTCCTCAGTGATAATACAGCATAGTGGTGATAGTGATATCACATTCACTATGATATCCCTGAATGGCTAGGACCTGATTGGTTAGGACCACTAAGAGTCATGCGAGTGGCTCTGGAAAGGGAAAGAGTGCCTTCCTAGGTTGCAGGGAAGGGGGAGAGTAGTACTGCTGTAGCATCCACTGGAAAGAAAAGAATAGTTCCAAACAGAGTAGAAACTGTAGAATATTCTCACTATTAAAGTGAGTTTGGGGAATCATTACAATCCCCCCTCCACTGTTGCTCAAAAATGAGAATGAACAGATGTTTGTCCAAGAACCCTCCTTTCAAAGCAGTGTCCTAAGGCAGTCACTGTAACTTTGCATGCAATAGCAGCCACTGCCAAACTGATGGCAGGTAATGTTCCCTTTATTACAACACTGTAAGGATCCATTTTTGAACACTTTGCTTAGAGACAAATTATTGAAGAACTGAGCAATTTTTCTTTCTGTTTCCTCTAGACTTCTGTGTGCAATTTAGCAGGAGCTCCCTTTTAGCCAGCCCACTGTGGATGTCCCTGTAAGGTTTGAGGGGAGGACCCATAAATATTGACATTGGCAACATTTCCAATTTTCAGTCTTAGGATTCATTCTCTCTAACTTTGTTTCTTTTACAGTAACTACCCCAGTGTGGAATTGCACAGCCTGTTCTAGATCTAGGTCAAATGTTTGTCAGATTTATTTTGTTGGAAGGTTAGAATGTCAGCTCTTTATGTTATGGAAAAGTACAAATGGAGCCCTTTCACTGAATGGATGCCAACATATAAGGCCCTGGGAATTAAAAAAGAAAGAAAATGGAAATATGAGAATGCTTGCACTCTGCTGTAACATCTCCCTTGTGTTGTGCTTGAAAGGCTAGAAGCAAGCAATGCAAGGATGATAGGTGGATTATTAACAGTAAGCTTTTTGAGTGTGAATGTGTTCAAGCAGTTGTATGTTTCAATACAGTACATTGATTATTTGGCTTTTTGGCAAGCAGAACGCTTAGCAAGCTCGCTTTAATAAGGCTGACTGCAATCCACAAAGACTGAAAAAATAGCTAAGTAGCATTAGGGTGATGGCAAAATTGTTTAGAATTCTGGTTTGCCTGTGCCTGACATGCGCATGTGTAGGTTTTGCGTGGCCCTCTACATTGCGCCAGGCTGAGGCATGCTGTTGCAGGCCTCTGATTGGTACTTGGCACTGGGAACAGACAGAGCCCTGGTAAAAGTAGCTCCAGCTTTTGTTCCCACCCACACTTCACTTTCTGCAGTTGGAGAGTAGCTGGTTGTCCTTGGAGGTTGGGCAGGAATTCTTTCCTGCCTGATTGATTGGCCTTAGCGGGTGTGTTCACCTATCCCAGACTGGCATTTGGTTGTGGTGGTTTTATTTTCTTCCTTTATTACTTGTCTTTGGCATTTGGCAGGTTTCTTGTGGACCAGGGAGGCAGCAGTAGGGATTTCAGTGTGCACTCCCCCCCCCCCGAGATACGCAAAAGTTGAGGGGGTGAGCTAGAGATTTGCCACTTCAAGAGTCTCCACTCAGAGACTCCTGAGAGATTTGCCACTTCAGGGAGATCGGCCAGAGATTGGCCAGAGCTACCTCAAAGGATTTTTGGTTTGGGGGAGTTGGTGCAGTCCTGCTGCCTCATGCAGGCATAGTGCCCATTTGGAAATATCTATAGGTATGAGGTAATCCATTGTATTTCAAATGGGGGGAGGTGCATGCTGAGGAGGAGTGGCTAGCCTAAGGCTACCTTGTGAGTTCTTGCCAGAGCTGAGATTTGAACTTGGGACATCCTGAGTCTTCTTTCAGTCTTTGTTGCCCAATGTTTGTTGCTCTTGCCCAATGTTTGTTTTCACTCTTTTTTCTTTTTTTCTTTTTTTTGCACACATGAATGTACTTAGTATCGGCCTTATCTTTCTGCCAGCAGATGACTTTATTTGTGTTTAAAATAAATTGGAACGTAAAGGAGAAATAGAATTCCATTATCAGGTGCCAATGCTCACCTTAAAAGGTTATTTTAATACAGCAAATGCAGCCATGATTCAAGTCAGAGCACAGTTTAATGAAATGCCAGCATTCATTTATTTCCCTTCAAAATTACACTAAGAAAATATGGATTCTTTGCCAAGAAAACAATGAAATTGTTCACGGAACCAATAAAACTAATAAAAAGCACTTGTTTCAGAACTGAATTTCTCATGCACTTCTATCAGTTCAATATTTGAATCTATTTCCTTATCTTTGTACTGCCTATACACTGGAGTTTGTTTATAAGACAGAAGATAATTTTTGCAGCTTTCAAATTGGAAATGTTGGGTCACAGGCCACTGAGTGTGTTCACATCAAGACAGATATTGGACTGAGAAAATAAGAATCAAGTGATGTTTCTTCTTGACTCATAAATTCTGGCAAAAAAAACCCCAATGCTTTCAGGTGCTTCTTTTAAAGTACACTTATTTCATGATGAATTCATAACACAAGAAACGTGAGCTTGTAAATATCTCCATCAGTGTAAAAACTGAACATCTTCCTCAACAATATTTGAAAAATACGACTGAGACTCACTGAACTGTGGAGCTAATTCCATGTTCCAAGGAAGGCTTTGAATTTTGCTTTCTGTAACAGTAGCCTTCTGTGTCACCTAGCAAACCACTTTGAATCTCTGGATTTGACATGGGTCCCTGCTGTTCAGAGGAGTGTATCAAAATACACTTTTGAAGGTCCAATATCCTTTGGTGCCCCTTTTTGGAGTCTGGCTCCTATCTCTTCAGAAGGCTGGAAAGAAAACAAAACCTGTAAGGAGGGAACAGGTAGGTAGTGAGTTTAGGGAAGAACGAACTGTAATTTAGGCGTGTCATCCTTGTGCAGGGGCCATGCTAATCTTCTCTGTATGCAGACCTACTCAGAGCAATATCTCAAGCAGAGGCCTTTCGCATGATCAAGCAAAGGTTGCTAGACATTCAGGCCCAATAACTCTTGAGCGCAGCCAATAGCTCTTGCTCCCCACTGTTCTGGCAACCTAACCCGGTACTGGGCAAAGTTCCAAATTACTTTTATATGTTAACTAACGCCAATGAAAGAAGGGCATTCACGTTAGCTCGTTGCAACGTCATGCCCTCCACGGTGCTGTGGGGTAGGTTTAGGGGAATTCCTTACCAAGACAGAATCTGCCCCTGTTCTAGTGGTGAGATTGAATCCCTGGCACACCTCTTTCTGCACTGCCCTCTCCACAAAGCAATGAGAACTAGCCTATTAGGCCCAATTTTATCTTGGGGGCCGCTGCTTTCAGACATAGAGAGGCTAAAAATGCTTCTCTCGTTGTCTGACTTGAAACACATAAAACAGCTTGCTGCTTTTTTATATAGTATTGTGAAACTTAACAATAGAACAGAGCCCATAGTCTGAATTACCCATTATGAGTTTAATGGACTGTTATGTAGGGTTAGGGACAGGGATGATCTAAATGTTAAATGTCAAATGTGACGCTTGTATTCTCTTTTATTTATGCCAATAAAGGTTTAATAATAATAATGATAATGATAATAATAATTTAGGCGGGATTCCTAGGAATTCTTGCCACAGACATTTCTGGGCCAACAGGGTTAGCATAGCAATCTATCTGTTTAGGAGTACTGTATATAAAATGGCTGAGTAGGAAATTACATCAAACTGACTGACAGAAGGCAAAGAGATGAGTGTTGGTTGTACCTCTGCTTCTTGAAGAGCATGCAAGTTCAGGGCATAGCTACATTGCAGCATACTATTGCTAGAATGCCACTTATGGTTTTTCCCCAGACATGAGGTTGACAGTGATCCAGATTGCTTTACATTGGCAAAGGGCATAATTACAAATAGATAGCAGGAGAAGTCTATAGACTATTAGCTACAATAGTCAAATGGAAGTTCCATGTTCTGTGCTTATATACCTGCGGGGGAAGGAATGGATGTCACTATGATATTTGGCTTGCAAGCTTCCCCAGAAAATCTGATGGCAGCATTTGAGATTAATTGCCCTGCTAGATCAGGCAGAGGCTTCCCTAATTCTTATGACAGAAGCAGTTTTATGTTTGATAGGCATTTAAATGGAACGGGCAACAAGACCTATAATTATGATGGGGCAGAAGGGGGTGTATTAATCATTCATGGACAGGATAAAGGTGAATGTTACAATCTAAACTATTGGACACTTGTGGCTGTACATGTGCTTAACTGCTTGGGGTAAGTGAGAAATTGTTAGTGCACCCTATGCTGTCTAAGCTGAAAAATCTCATCACACCCCTGGGCACTAGCTGGCAAGCACAGTCTTTGTTGCTCCCTTTCACAGATCAATACCAGGTGTGCAATGGAGTTCCAGATTATACAGCCTTTCTAAGACGATACTGCTGAAGTATTTAGTCATTTTTCATTAGTATCTTCACGTTCCTTCCATTCTCCCGAGGCAAGGCGGCTTGCTAATTAGTTCAGATTTACTTTGCTTTGCCCTCTTGAAATGTTGATTAGAAAGAAAAGGTAGACATCCCTCCCGGTATTAGCACCTGAAACAAAAGCATTCCATGCATTCTTAAGCCTCAACTTCCTAAGCGTATTTGTGCTTTTGTAGCCAGGGTTTAATTGAAGTTCAGGTGATATTTCTCTTTATTTAATTTCATTTTTGCAAGGGGTATATCATGCTTTCAATTTGCTGCAAATAAATAAAAAAAAGCCACCATAATGAACTAGAACTGTGGAATCATTGGAGAAGACAACATGAACTTTTGTTTCCTTTCAAGAGCCCTAAGGTCAAATTCTGTTAAAAGGACAGAGGTGTACCTAGAGGGGGATCACAGCACTATGTTTTGCAAGTAGCTGCTCTCCCTCCTCTTCAGAGCCATTCCCAGTGGCTAGAGTAAAACAGAGGCTGTGTTGGCTTCGAGGAGGAGGGGCTGCTTGCAAAACTTAGTGCTGTGATCCCCCTATAGGTACACATTCGTAATAAGGCACATCATTTTTTGTCACATCTCTAGGCAGGCCTAGGAAAGAGCCATGATTGAAAATTTGCTAGTCGGCATAAAAAATTCTGCCCAGTGGGCCAATGATCTGACAGCATAAGTCAGTTTCCTGTTCTCATGTTCACAATATTTGTGTAGGTGCTGCATTATTATTTGGAATAGTATCACTTGGTGGAATGTGATATGGCAATCAAATGGTTTGGGAGCATTACTAAATTCAAGGAGGTCATGAGTCCTGCAGCCCAAGCCAGTCCCCAAACAGATAGCATATAGCCATGTCAACAGAAGTTGTGCTGCATGCTATGGAGAGGGGGGTGACCAGAAACCCTGTACGGAGGTAAGTAAAACTATCCCTGTGTAGGCCTTCTGGCCACCTAGAGGTCTACAGCATAGGATACTGGTGAGAAAAGGAAAGAGGCAAGATGTACTGGGAAGGAGTGGGTAGGGTACTGGCACAGGTTGCTGCTGCTGGGAATCCTACCTCCAAAGCACTCTTGGCCACTCTAGCCCAAAACTCCCTTTTCCTCCCTGCCCATACCATGCTTCCCTCACCAACTTACTAAAGTCGGCACAGCCTGGGCTCCACAGTGGCCACAACTCACCTGGGAGAGGTACAATGTTTGCCCTGTCGCTGGGTCTTTTTATGACAGCGTATTGGAGGATATGCCTGTAAACGCCTATTGGACTGTCAGCCACAAACTAGATATTCTTTTGGGGCATGATGTTTAATGAGTGGATCAATTCATACACACCCCAAGCTGGTCCAGCAGTTCATGTGGTGAAGGCGCAGTGCCATGCAGAGTCCTTGCCTCTACCACACACCTAACATGTAGTGGATGCTGGAAGAGCTTGAGCCATGGAAAGAACCTATTTCAGAGTTAGAACAAAGGCATCGCTCATACTACATGCAAATTGACATTACGCTCTACTAGGCTTGGTACTGAAATGCTAGCAAAACTAAATTTGAAGCCCATTTCAGAGGTCCTCACAAGGAGAAATGGCAGCGAATTTTCAAGAGAAGCCAAAGTGGTTTCTGTAAAACGTGAAATATATCAAGGGGGTTCTGCTGCACATCCCCACTTAAAAAAACTCAGTATAAAAAGTTTGAAAAGTGACATTGCTGTGGCTAAAAGGAGTCCCGAATTGGAATTACAATGTAAAATAAAATCTGTTTTCACCGCAGTGGCTCATAGGTACTGATTGATTTTGTTTATTTCTTCTACTTGGTGCTTCTCTCGGAATTACAAAAAAAGCTCTTGTCATTCTCTGACTAGGAAAGCAATAAGAATACATAGGATATGAGTCACACAGCTGGGGCAGGTCCGTGTGACCCTGTGCCATTGGATCGGTTCTGGTATGTGGGTTAGGATTAGAGCTGATGCTGCTCCCCTCCTGAACCTGATCCGCCCAGTCTCTCCCACCTCCATTCCGCCCTCTCCCACCTTTCCTGCATCTCTCACTGACTTACCTGCTCCACTGAGTGGGGGGAGAAGCAACAACATGGGCAGGAAGGTGCAAGATGTCCTGCCAGCACTCCTGACAGTGCACTGAGTAGCTGACTGCTATCCAGTAGTCAGGCCAGTGGAAGACGCTGGATGACCTTGCAAGATACATATACGATTGGGCTCACAGTGAGTTCACGGTAGAGGTGAGATTCAAACCAGGGAAGTCCTAGTTTTTTGTTTAGTCTCCTAGCACTATTCTGGATACTGTGTTTTTTTTTTGTAGAAAATATTAACGTTATTAATGAGAAGTCTTCACATTTCTGCCTAAACATGAGTCTTAGCCAGAAAACACTTCTATTGGAGTACAATGTTATCATTTGTATCACACTGTCAAAGTTTTCAGACTTGGAAAGGACAAGTTTCCAAGTCATTCCAGAAAGATGACTTGGAGAGTCATCAGAGAGACTTGGAGAGACTTCAGAGTTTCTCCTTTTACCTTAACAGTAAATGGAAGAATTGATGTGCACATTGTGTCCTCACAAGGTTGAGGAAGCTAGTTACTGGAAGCATAATATTTTCTTTTGATTGAAATTATAGCGTTTAGCAGCTAGGTAATGAGCTCTAGTTCATCGTGGAACAGCTAATTTTTATGTGCAGCACAATCCTCTCCATATTTAATTGCAGGTAATTTTTACTGAGTTCAGGGAGACCTCCTCCCAAGTAAGTGTGTCATCAAATTGTCATCAAAGGGCATAGTTAGACATTATGAGGGATGGATGGCAATATCTAGTGGAAGACATATGAGAGGACATCGTTGTGTTTTTCTACTGCTACATGGCTGCTGTTTGCAGAGGGCAATAAGGCACTGGACATGATATGTCAATGACACTTGCATAGGAGAGATGGGTCAGTGACTGCCATTCCTGTAATCACAGGTAGGTCCTCCATCACACAGATGTTATGGAAGTTGATGTTACGGAAGGTGACAGAGACTAGGTGAACATATAGAGGAGAGAAGGGTATCATGTTACTTATGAAGTCTGGAGAAGTCCTACAGGTATAGCTATGCACACAGAAGGCTTTCTCCTTGCATTTGGGAACTCTGCTTTTTTCAGGTGTCAAGATTGCCTTATCTATCCATGCAGTTGTACTCATGCATTTCCGTTTCTAAAAATTGAACCCGTTAGAATGTAGAGGTCAATGTCAAAGAGTCACTGCATTGGGGTTGTGATCACTGCAGGCACCAAAGATGCAGAAAACAGAATCGTGTTGAGAAGGTGAAGTGGGCAATGGCGTTTTTAACTCAAAGCAGGAATCAAAGTGTTCTGCACAAGTAGTTATAGTTAAGCAGTTCAGTGGGACAGTATATAAGAAACATAGACTCCTAGAGCAGCATTCACTCTAGATACTGCTTTGGGAATGTTGCAAAGTTCAAGTAAATGGTAATTTACATTTAAGGCAGCCAGAGGAGAGAACCAGACTGTGAAGGCTGAGAATGAGAACTGTGAATCATAGAATACTGTATATTTGTAAAAACCCATTGAAAAATGGTAAGCCTGCCCATGTAAGCCACCTTGGGCATTTGCTTCAGCATGGGAAAGGAGGGGTATAAATTCTCTAAATAAATTTTCTACATGCCTCCATTTCATCACATAACCAAATCACAGCAGCGAATATTTTGGTCTCCTTCAAACCAGGGATGGCCCAAAAAGTTGCCTAGGGTTTGTGAGGAGCAACAGGGAGAAGACTTTCTTCCCTTCATTGAATTGATTTAGAGTTGAATTGAATTGACTGCTTAGAGTCAACAGGAAGATTGAAGAAGGAAGGACCAGGCAATAAATGATGGATCACAGCAGCATCAAGAGGGAGGTCAGCCATCCTAGTCTATAACTAAGGCATGAATGGGTGAGCAGTCAGTTACGTCTGTTTCTCTCAAAGGTTTTGAAGTTGTGGGGGCAGCACCTCTCTCTATATTCTACCATTTGGGTTTCCTAAATGAAATGCAATCACATGTTGGGCAGTGGGGGAAGGTAACAAGATTTATCTGTTCTTGATTGGTCTTATTAATACTTGTTGACAGAAGGTTTCTGCAAAGCCTGTAGAACTAGAGAAAGGTATTTGTCCAATGGGCAGCCCAATCCTAACCTGCATTGGAGCAGGCAGGTTGACAGGCATGTGCTGCAACCTATCACAGGCTGGGAATCACCTGGAGCTCACCATGGGACAAGAGGGTAAGCCCCAACCAGCCCTATGAGGCTGCTCAGATCTGTGCTAGCAAAATCACTGGTGCAAGTCCTAGTAGTCTGGACTGGCACCAGGGCCTGCCCACTCCTTCCACCCTCCCTAACCTGTCCCACCTCCCTCCTCTCCTGCCCTCCCAAGCCCCTGCAGAACCCCTGCAGAACTCTCCTGCTCTCCCCCTCCGAACTCAACCAATGCAGGAGCAAATTACCAGCTGGTCCCTGTGGCATTGCTGGGTCAGCACAACTGCCTGCACCACCCCAGCATCTCTTGCACTGCTGCGGGTGTGCCTTACAGCACATTTGCAATAGCCCTGGGCTAACCAAGCAAGTTGCATTGGCCCCAGAGGCGCTTGAGATTGCGCCCTAAATCTCTGGCTTAGAGCTTTGGACATGACCCAGCTGACACTTAAAAGCAAATAAGTGTCCTTTGGTGCAGGGAACAGTTAATTGCTATTAGTGCCCATCATTCAACGTACCACTTCAATTTGCCACCAAGAGAGTGAATGTTGACTGGTGCCACCAGGAACGGCATACTTTAAGTAGCTGAAAGCGAGCAAAGTACCACTGCCTTAAAAAAAGAACACCCAGCTGGCTTGAAGAAAAAGAAGCAAAACATTTCAAACAAGTAAAATCAAATTCCTTAAAAAAGAGTGTTTACCCCTTCCAAAAGAAAGCTCATCCTATTTTTATAACTGATGCTCTGCTTTTGTTCTAAAATTGTAAACGGTTTCTAAATTCAGAACCAGAAGTAGTTGATCCAGCCAAAGGAGATTTTTGAATGTTCAACAAGCTGAAGCTGCAAGAGGAAGCCACTTGCTACGAAGGATGTCAGTCAAGCAGGAAAGAAAATTCTGGCCCCAACCGCCCCTACAAGGCTGAAATGTAGGCAACAGCATTGACTATTTTCCAGCTTGACTTTAAAAAGTCTTTTTTTTCCCCAATGAACTTGGAACTTATTTATGTATTATTGTCAAGGATTGCACTTTGTTTAATGCAGTGATCTCCAAACTGTTATGAACAGCACTTTCCATTCTGCCAAAGACCCAGACTACAATCCCCAGGGGTCTTTGTGGGCAGCCAGATCCAGGGTTTGCCGCATTCTGTGCAGATGAGTCTGGTCAGATTCCTGATGGCAGGAGTCAGGGTCTTTTGCAGCATCCCTGGTGGAATGGAGGTGCCGTTCACAGTGGGGAAGGATCAGGTGAGCACCTGATCTGGCCCACGGGCCGGAGTATGGTGATGCCTGGCTTAATGCACTATAATGCTGATATTATATTGTTATGGTGTTCCTTTCTTGTTTCTGAGTGTCAATCCTGAACTGCTCAGCTGCCGGAGGCCACTGCTGCATCCTGTGGGATCTGCGGCAGCTGCAGAATTCTCTTAGGGAGAAGGGGCAATTGGGACCTGTGTACCTGTCATTTCAAATATAAATATTATAGTAGCCACACAGGGCCTTGATTTGGATTGTGGTGCAGCTAGCTCTCTGTGGTTAACTCTTTGCCTCTGTTATGCCTTCAAGCAGGATTGCCCCTTTTACAAGTAAAGGGGAAAAAGCTTCCCATGGTGGCAATGGAAGTGTTTCCAATTTGAAATGGAGCTCTCACTCTGGGCCAGGCCTATAGCAGGAACAAAGAATGAGCACCAGCCTCCTCACTCACTGCAGCCGTGATTGGAGTTACTATTTGTCTATAGTTATCTGTTGTGGTCCTTACTCTTTGAATTTACTCATGGATTACTTTGAATTACCTCTTACTCTCAGCATAAGTTCTAAGATGACCTCTGGCTTTGTCTCTGACATTTCTCGCTCTTGGATGAAAAGCCTCCTGGTTGATGTTTTGGGATTGTTTTGCTTGTTATCAATGGGCCTCATTCAGTAAGATCACTCATATTTACCACATCTCTCAAATTGTAAATCTTTCTACAATAGAAATGCATTCACAAGATATACAATTTTCAGAACATGCTAAACTTGACACCTGAAAGCATGTTTTGGCCTATGGAAATGTGTGGGAGGACAGAGTCACCACATGGTGTCCTTTCAAATATTTGTGACTCAGTGGTCATCCCACTGGAAATGCTCAGAGATAGCTCTTATGAATGCTGCGACTCCATAAATTGTTGTCATAAAATCTGGGTCATAGGTATTATTAGCAGAAAATAACCAAAAATTGTTGATGTATTAGAAGGGTTACTAGAATTGGATTTCAAAAAACACTGGCACCATGATAGAAGATACAGCTGGAGTCAGGGTTAGCTCTGGTAGGTCAGGGAAGCTGTTGGGTCATGAGTGAATCTGGCACTTGGATCCACCCAGAGTCTAGCAAATCATGGGTGCACCTTGCAGAATATGATGAATTATTGGCAGAACCTTGCAGGCTAGGGATGCATATATATATATATATATATATATATATATATAAATAATATAATATAAAGGCAGCCCACACAAACACTTGGTTGAGCTGGCTCTGGCTTTTTGGATCCTGATACTAGATATTTGCCAAAATGTGATATTATCAGTAAATTCAATAAAATTATGGCAGTTGGTGGTGAGGGCATGGTGCTGTACCATGGACTCTGCCTCTAGAGAGATATGGACTCCAAATAATGTTCCTTTACTTGGTTTGTTGTTGTTGTTTTCCCCTTCTGATCATTTTTGACCACTTGACACCTTTATCTTGGCATTGGTCTAGTGCAGTGCTTCCTAAAGTGGGAGTTGCAACCCCATGGGGGATTGCAATAGGGGTTGCAGAACCCATTTTCTACCATAGATGCATTTGTGAACCATTTTAGAAGTTTTGCTTTTGCAACATTTTTAGGAAACCTTCAGACAAATGTGATTTTGAACAAATTTCTCCCTCATTCCTGAAAATAACTGAGGCATTTGGTAACCTATGTATTTACATACATGTTTTTTAATAGACACTGTCCTGGGTGCTGAGTATTAATCCCCATGGAAATCATGCAAAAAAGCTGAAATCACATCAGCAAATTTACTGATCACATAGTTTAGCTATTGCAGAATGCAGCAAAAGCAAGATGAGACATTTTGTGTGCTCTCTCTCTCTCTCTCTCTCTCTCTCTCTCTCTCTCTCTCACGCACACACACTTATTTATTTTCCATCCATTTCTCCAAATGTGGATGTTTAGCAGTAGAACATGCGATTTATTAAGATAATGACATCACTTCCAGTCCTGCTGGCACAATGATGTCACTTCCTGCTTAATGACAACACTTCTGGTCTTAGGGAGTCATGATAGGTTGTTGTACCTAAAATGTGGGTCCTAGTGCTAAAAAGACTGGGAACCACTTCTCTAGTGTTCTGGTTCCAAGCTAAGATGCTAGGTCCCTTTGTCTAGGCAGGGAGAATTACCAGTGTAGTGGTGGTAGTTTTTTTTTTTTTAAACCAGAACCATTCTGTACACTTTTTTTAATGAAGACAATAGCTGAGAATGTAGTATCATCAAGGTCCGATTCACCATCCAGCATAAAAATATGATATGTGGGTGGAAAGATCCTTTTGCTCAGCAAAGTGTGTGACAGCATATGGTTTTCTGTAAACATGTTAATAATGTTTTTTTCTTCCTCCAAGCATTTCTCTTTTAAAGGTTTGTAGATTTATCTATTTATGCAGCTCTTAATCATTCCAATGCAAATTTTAATTGCCTTGCAAAGATGCTGTTGCTATGAAATCTCTTTTCGTTCCTGAACGAATCCATAATGCCACCCACAGAGGCTTAAACAAAAGCACTTCATGGTCTTTACCTTATCCCCGGAATGCAAATGTGTAGCTTTAGATCTGCAGCTCCATCTTATCTCCAATCCTTATTATGCTAGCTACATCTTCAGAGCTATCTCCTTCGAAAGTGTTGGGGTAAAACCGTATATGTGATCGACTTGCTTATGAGAGATAATGTTATTACTACCTCTTGTATAGACTGAACCCCACTTACTAAACTTAGGGTTGATTCGAATCTCCTTTCCCTCTTGACATTTGTGTTGAAACTGGTCTGTCCATTGCAATGGCATTTTTTTCCTGAAAAATACGTAGCCTTTGCAAATATTCACTTATTTCAGGTCCTGTTGGCACCAATTTTTTTTACTACTTTGTACTGCCTTTCCTCTTCCTTTCCCTGCTACTTTCTCAATTTTAGATTAGGGAACACAATAGTATTGTATTATGCAATTAAGGGTGCAGTCCTAACCTACTTTCCAGCGCCTGGGTAAGGGCAATGCAGCTTTGAGGCAAGGGAACAAACATTCCCTTACCTTGAGGAGGCCTCTGTGACTGTCCCCCAACTGCAGGATGCAGCCCCTGCCCTGCTGGCACAGCTATGTCACTGCTGGAAAGTTGGTTATGATTTGGGCCTAAATCAGTCAGAGTAGTCTTTGAGATGACATCGAGGACTTCCTGAACAGGAGGACCTCTGTCTTTTCTGGATTCAATTTCAACTTATTGGCCATCATCCAGAACCCAACCAACTCCAAACAGTGCTCCAAGACTTCCCCAGCCTCCTTGGAACAAGATGGCAAGGAGAAGGGTGTCATCAGCGTATTGGTGACACCCCACTCCAAATCCCTAGATAATATCCTCCAATGATTTCATGTAGATGTTAAAAAGCATTCGGGACAAAATAGAGCCCTATAGCACCCCACACTGTAAGGGCTAGGGTGCTGAACAGGTGTCCCCCAGCATCACCATCTGGGATCTGTCAGCCAAGAAGGAGCAGAACCAGTGGTGAAATTCAGCCAGTTCTCACCTATTCTGCAGAACCGGTTGCTAATTTTAGGTTGGGAGAGGGAAGAAAGGCAGCGGATGGCCCTGAAGGCCGCCCTGAAGGACATAGAATCGGTTTTTAATTTATTTGAATCCCACCACTGAGCAGAATCACTGCAAAGCAGTGCCCCCAATCCCCAACTTGACCAGCCAACCCAGAAGGATAGCATGGTCAATGATACTGAAAGCCACTGAGAAGTCCCACAGGAATACACTCCCCCTGTCTAGTCCATCGCGACACAATGCTATCATAAACACAACCTATATCTCCACAGCAGCCCTTATGGCAGATAAAGGGTCAGGAAAGCAGTGCGACTCCAAACAGACAAGGGGTGCACTCATCAACCTCCAGGTTCAGAGGGAGTCCTGCTGTACCATGAACCTCTCAGTATTCTCCACCCTCATCTCACCAGGGTTGCAGAGATTGGGAATGACAGGGCCATCCTCTTGTTGCTCAGAGGGACAATTCCCTCTGGTGCTGAAGCTGCTAATTGCCTAAGATGTTGATCTCCAATCCGAAGGCACCCAAATAAGGAGACATGTCTCTTCTCTAGTGCATAAAGATAATGCATGCTGGTGCCAATCCACAGTCACTGGTTCAGTTTGCAGAAGAAGGCTGTATGCTGATATGAGTTGGATGGTGAACTTTTTGAAGTCTGGCAACTATGTTATGAGCCCAGTCTACAGGTATCTTCCAGGGCTACAATCCATGGGATAAGAACCAAGGGCAAAGGGAAGCGTTAGTCTTCCTTACAACCTGATTGACTATTATTGCAAATCAATTGCCTAATCAATCCACTTGGAAAGAGGCTCTCATCATGGGAATACTCATCTTGCCACTTCAAGGAATCTGTCCAGCATGTTCATTTTCAGGCCTAGTTCTGCTCATTCATTGTGCTTGGAATATCGGAGTAAAAATTAAGAGGTGTGGCACTGAAATTGTATTGCCACAAAATGTTGCTGATAGCACTTGGGAAAGTTTCCTGTGTAAATCAAATTGGTGAGCTGTTGTGCTTCCATCTGGCCTAATTAGCACTTATCCTGTTTCCTGTTCAGAACATAGACCAGCTAATGATTATGCATTCATATGACCTAATTTGTGTTCATTTTATTTCTCTTCTCAGTTGCTAATACGATAACTACAGGACTTTCTATTCTATGCAGTTGCATGGTAACCTGGACAGGGTAAATATTCAGGTGGATGGGGCTCAAAATGTGAACCCCCTCATTTGAAAAGTTGCCATTAATTTTCAAGTTGGTCCATTCCCGACTTGAAATGCTGGGTCATATCTCCATTGGCTCCTTGCATCTCCCCTACCAGTTCTCCCTGCCCCACCAAGAAAACAAAAACACCTTTTGCAAAGGGGGGGTGGGTACCAGTAGGAAGGCACTGGTTCACTATCCCGGACAGACCAGCCATCCTACCTGTCCAGCCAAATCCATTTGTTGAAAACCATCATGTTTAGTTGGAACCAAAGGGATCTCTGTTTTGCTCTGCCTAGATCTAAACCTTTTGAGTCAGTGGTGAAATGAGATTTTTTTTTTTTTGCTTGATAGAAGTGCTGTTTGTTTGACCAAAGTTTTCAGTTTCCATATCGGCTTTAGCTTCTCTTTAATACATAGCTGTTGCCCTGCCTTTGTCCTGCCTGTAAATGAAATTTATGTATTTATTATACTGCCTTTTTCAAGGTTTCTCAAGACACAAGGCGGTTTACATTGGCAGGCTGTTCATAAACATTTGAAAAAATGGGGTTTTTACAATTATTGTTCTATGTACAATTCCCAGAACCCGCCATTCCTCCAGATATTTCCTTTTTCAGTGCGTGGTCATCATCCTGGCTGGACTCTTGCACCTTCCGAGCATTCACAGGCAGCCGCAGATCACACCTTGGTGGTGAAGAAATGAAAGTTATGCTCTGCCCTATACTAGTTCTGGGAAGAACATGTTCTCTCTGTTTCTGGAAACCACTCCAGAAGCATCTTCCTGATTTGGGTGGAATGTGCTTTATCACAGCGGCTCCCAAACTGTGGATCAAGATCTACCCGTGGGTCGCAAACCAATTTCAGGTAGGCTGAGAAGCACCTAGAGCAGCCATATCGAAAATATGTGGTTTTGTGGTTCTTTTGCTTGTGTCAAGGCTGGAAATACACTTTTTTCTTTCTGATTCACTTTGCTTTTGGAAAATAGCAGAGAAATAACCCAGCTCGTTACTGCAATCTCCGGAAAGCAGCAGGCTCTGATATCACTTCTGGCTGTGACATCACTTCTGGTGGGTCCCAGACAGATTGTCATTCTAAAAAGTGGAACCCGGTGCTAAAAATTTTGAGAACCACTGCTTTATCAGTATCTTGCTGGATAGGAGCCTCAAAGTTTAGGTGGCTTTGTAGAGTTTGCAAGTAAGCTTATTCTTCTCTTTTGCTAAACATTGTTTTTTTGCAGTTGTGATTGCCTGCCTGCAGACCTTTTAGCCTCTTGCTCTAAGCCTGTATAAAGATGACCCTTTCCTCATCACGGTGTCTGCATACTTCTGGTGTGGACTCTGTCCAAGAATGCTCTGAATAAACGTGATTCAAATTTCTGTCTTCAGCCTCATAATGTTTAGTTTTGCCTACACCTGTTTTGGCACATGTGCTTCACAAGAGCAAGCAATTGTTCCTTTCCTACCGCCTGGAGTTTGCAAGCACGCATGCCCTCAAGAGTATTTTAATGGAATGCTTACCAAAACTGGGTGCTTTTTGATTTGGGCACAAGAGTGATTGCCCATCCCTAATAAGGACAACATTCTGCTCAGCAAAACTGTCTTTACAACTCCCCACCCACAGCTTGTATCTGTAACTAATATTTGAAAACCTGTTATAGCTACAGATGAACATCTGAATTACAATTTTTCCATTAGTGTAAATTGTGAATATTCACTATTTCACGAGCTGTTAGAAATTTGGAGCACTGCAGGAGCAATACATGAATGTAGTATTTTTTTATAGGCATAATCACTAATATTTCAGCAAAGGGAAAAATTGTTAAAGGCAAAATTCAGATAAGCCACTGAATACATTCAGTGACCTTGATTCTCTTTTGTTATATAATTTTCTTTTCTTATGAGTTCAGCAAATGAAACGTTGCCAGAAGACACAGCTCGCTATACATTTCCATCAATTTACACATTAAAAAAAATTCAGGTACTTCAACCAAAGCAATTCAATTGCCTTTAATGTGACTAGTAATTTCAGTTTTCCCTACCTCAAGGTTGCTCGATGGCCTATTCAGTTTTATTTTTGTGTTTATTAAGCAGCAGTGTTCTGCATGCAAATACTAATTCTGGAAGTTAGTGTTAAAAACACTTTGGTTGAAGAGCTGAAATACTGTTAGAATTGCAGGGAAAAATCTAGATAAAGAATGTGGGGAAAAATAAAAATTGCTAATTTTATTAATATTTCATGTATACAAATTATTGGATATGTCTCTTCAAATTCACCTATAATTTGATTTAAGTAAAATTAAGTGGATATTGAGATGTATAAAATTCTGCCCTTACCTTTCCAATAAAATGAAATATTATCAAAGTTCTTTTAATGTTGACCACCTTTGCAGATTTTTTGCCTTCCGAATTTTACCCAGTGAGAGGGAAATTATAATATACAGATACAACTTTGTTCAACGCTGATTTTTGATCCATGGATTAGACTCAACACTGATGGCCCCTGCAGAGATGGCCCCTACCCTGCTAATCCCTGCAGTAGGAGGGGAAAATGTTCCTATTCTAAAAACTGCATTTCTGGGGAGACAGATTATTAGAACTGCTATTTGGCAGCTTGCTGAGAAAAGTGACCCCTCCCTTTGCTCTGACTCGCTTAACCGTGGAATGTGGAAGTGATCAATCAGTTTCGCATTCCATTCTTTAGTGAGCAAGGGTTCAAGGAGGGGGGTTGCTTTTCTTAGAGTGAGTTACCTCGCACGCCCCCCCCCATAAATAACACAAGACAAAGGCATGTTGCTTGAATGCCTGCCCAACTGAGCCACAAGCATGAGTGGTACCAGTCCAGCCTCTGGCCTTGCACCCTCAGATGGACACCAATCACTCCCTTCCTTGCCTAACCCCGCATGGCACATGCAAAGCAACCATCAAATAGTACTGAAACAATACCAAACCAACACCCAAAGCACCGGTCTGGCATAGGCAAAAAACCCCACCAGCTCACAGGCCAATCTGTGAAAAATTCCTGCCCAGCCCTGTAACCAACTAATCTCAGGCTGTATGCAGGGGCAGGCGGGTGGCAGATCACCTTCAGGCCTGAAGTGAGGGCAGGCAGATCATTCCCACCCTCTCACTCGGGCCTGGGCAAATGGCAGCCAATCGGCAGCCTCTACATACCTCTGCCTTGTGCAAGGGTGGGGCGGAGGCAAAGGGCGGCTGCGCTTCGAAGTGCAATCATCATTCTAATTGACTGCTTGACTAATTAGTGTTTTGTTTTAATTGCTTTTATGTAACAATTTTTTTTTATATCAGCAGGGAGTTCCAGAACCAAACCCCAGCAGATACTGTACCGAGGTCCCACCTATCCTATGTAATTGAAAGTTGTTGTTGTTCAGTCGCTAAGTCGTGTCCGACTCTTCGCAACCCCATGGACCACAGCACGCCAGGCCTCCCTGTCCTCCACTAGCTTCCTGAGTTCGCCCAATTTCATGTTTGTTGCTTCGGTGACACTATCTAACCATCTCATCCTCTGCCGCCCCCTTCTCCTTTTTCTTCAATCTTTCCCAGCATGAGGGTCTTTTCTAAGGAGTCATCTCTTCTCATGAGGTGGCCAAGGTATTGGAGCTTCAGCTTCAGGATTTGTCCTTCCAGGGAGCAATCAGGCTTGACTTCCTGGAGGATTGACCGGTTGGATCTCCTTGCAGTCCAGGGGACTCTCAAGAGTCTTCTCCAGCACCATAATTCGAAAGCGTCTATTCTTCGGCGCTCTGCCTTTCGTATGGTCCAGCTCTCACAGCCATACACTGCTACTGGGAAAACCATCGCTTTGACTATGCGAACCTTGGTTGGCAGGGTGCTGTCTCGGCTTTTTATTAAGTTGTCTAGGTTCGCCATAGCTTTTCTTCCAAGAAGTAAACGTCTTTTAATTTCATGGCTGCAGTCACCATCTGCAGTGATCTTGGAGCCCAGGAAAATAAAGTCTGTCACTGCTTCCATTTCTTCCCCTTCTATTTGCCAGGAAGTGATGGGAGTGGTTGCCATGATCTTAGTTTTTTTAATGTTGAGCTTCAAGCCAATTTTTGCACTTTCCTCTTTCACCCTCATCAGAAGGTTCTTGAGGTCTTCCTCACTTTCTGCCAGTAGAGTGGTATCATCTGCATATCTGAGGTTGTTGATATTTCTCCCAGCAATCTTGATTCCAGCTTGTGAATCATCCAGCCCTGCCTTCCTCATGATGTATTCTGCATATAAGTTAAATAAGCAGGGTGACAGTATACAGCCTTGTCGTACTCCTTTCCCAATTTGAAACCAGTCGGTTGTTCCATGTCCAGTTCTAACTGTGGCTTCCTGACCTGCATACAGGTTTCTCAGAAGGCAGATCAGGTGGTCTGGTACTCCCATCTCTTCAAGAACTTGCCACAGTTTGTTGTGATCCACACAATCAAAGGCTTTAGCATAGTCAATGAAGCAGAGGTAGATGTTTTTCTGGAACTCTCTTGCTTTCTCCATGATCCAGCGAATGTTGGCAATTTGATCTCTAGTTCCTCTGCCTCTTCGGAAACCAGCTTGTACATCTGGTAGTTCTCGATTCACATACTGCTGAAGCCTAGCTTGTAGGATTTTGAGCATGACCTTGCTAGCATGTGAAATGAGTGCAATGGTGCGGTAATTCGAGCAATCTTTGGCATTGCCCTTCTTTGGGATTGGAATGTAAACTGATCTTTTCCAGTCTTGTGGCCACTGTTGGGTTTTCCAAATTTGCTGGCATATGGAGTGCAGCACTTTGACAGCATCATCTTTTAAGATTTTGAGCAATTCCGCTGGAATGCTGTCACCTCCACTGGCTTTGTTGTTCGTGAGGCTTTCTAAGGCCCACTTGACTTCACACTCCAGGATGTCAGGTTCGAGCTCAGTGACAGCACTATTGTGGTTATCAGGGACATTTAGATCGGCCTTATATAGTTCCTCTGTGTATTCTTGCCACCTCTTCTTAATCTCATCTGCTTCTGTTAGGTCCTTGCCGTTCTTGTCCTTTATTGTGCCTACCCTAGCATGAAATTGTCCTTTGACATCTCCAATTTTCTTGAAAAGATCTCTAGTCTTTCCCATTCTGTTGTTTTCCTCTATTTCTTTGCATTGCTCATTGAGGAAGGCCTTCCTATCTCTCCTTGCTGTTCTCTGGAAATCTGCATTCAGTTGGGTATATCTTTCCCTTTCTCCCTTGCTTTTGGCTTCCCTTCTTTCCTCAGCTATTTGTAAAGCCTCATCAGACAGCCACTTTGCCTTCTTGCATTTCTTTCTCTTTGGGATGGTTTTACTTGCTGCCTCCTGTACAATGTTACAGACCTCCGTCCAAAGTTCTTCAGGCACTCTGTCTACCAAATCTAAGCCCCTAAATCTATTTGTCACCTCCACTGTATATTCGTATGGGATCTGATTTAGGTCATACGTGGAAGGCCTAGTGGTTTTCCCTACTTTTTTCAGTTTAAGCCTGAATTTTGCAATAAGAAGCTCATGATCTGAGCCACAGTCAGCTCCAGGTCTTGTTTTTACTGCCTGTATAGAACTTTTCCATCTTTGGCTGCAAAGAATGTAATCAATCTGATTTCGATGTAGACCATCTGGTGAAGTCCATGTGTACAGTCGCCATTTGTGTTGCTGGAAAAGGGTGTTTGCTATGACTAAGGTGTTCTCCTGACAAAACTCTATCAGTCTTTGCCCTGCTTCATTTTGTACTCCCAGACCAAACTTGCCTGTTATTCCTATTACCTCTTGACTGCCTACTTTAGCATTCCAATCCCCTATGATGAGAAGGACATCCTTTTTGGGTGTTAATTCTAGAAACTGTTCTAGGTCTTCATAGAAACGGTCAACTTCTTCCTCTTCAGCACCAGTGGTTGGGGCATAGACTTGGATTACTGTGATGTTGAAAGGTTTGCCTTGGATCCGAATTGAAATCATTCTATCATTTTTGAGGTTATACCCCAGTACTGCTGTTCTCACTCTCTTGTTCACGATGAAGGCTACTCCATTTCTTCTAAGGGATTCCTGCCCACATCAGCAGATATAATGGTCATCTGAATTAAATTCTCCCATTCCTGTCCATTTTAGTTCACTAACTCCCATGATGTCGATGTTCAGCCTTGACATCTCACGTTTGACCACATCTAGCTTACCGTGATTCATAGATCTGACGTTCCAGGTTCCTATGCAGTATTGTTCTTTGCAGCATCGCACTTTCCTTTCACTTCCAGACACATCCGCAGCTGAGCTTCCTTCCGGTTTTGGCCCAGCTACTTCACTCTTTCAGGAGCTACTAGTAGTCGTGTTCTGCTCTTCCCCAGTAGCATAATGGACACCTTCCAACCTGAGGGTCTCATCTTCCAGTGTCATATCGTTTAGCCTTTTAGTTTTGTAATCCATGGGGTTTTCTTGGCAAGAGTACTGGAGTGGGTTGCCATTTCCTTCTCCAGCGGATCACCTTTAGTCAGAACTCTCTACTATGACCTGTCCATCTTGGGTAACCCTACATGGCATAGCTCACAGCTTCACTGAGCTACTCAAGCCCCTTCGCCACGACAAGGCAGTGATCCATGAAAGGGGTAATTGAAAGTGCACCTACGTAATTCAGTGCACCTGAATTAATTTTTAACATGGTATTGTGATGCTTACTATTGCTACTATGTTGAGCCCAGTAAATAATAAGGTGGGAGTATATACAGTTCTCTGCATTGAGCACCCATATCATATGCTAATCTTACTTGAGAGGAATGCCCCCACTATTCTTTTATCTTACAAAACCTGTCACAACACAGTAAACAACTGATCAAACTTACAATTCCCTTCATCTCTTTTCTGAGACTATAGTTTAAAGCTTCCAGTATCCAATACAGGAATTGATGTGCGCTCTCTCTCTCTCTCTCTCTCTCTCTCTCTGTGTGTGTGCGCGCGTGCATTTTATTTTTTGCATCATATAGTAGGGAAACCAGCTTTTCCTAGTATAGGAGGAAAAAATGTTTTGTAGAGCAATTTAAGAGGTTATTATAGATAGTATATACATTGCTTTTGTCTCGGACCCTGCAGTACTATTGGGTTCAAAATGTGAACCCTCTTATTTGGTTATGTAAATGACGTCATACTAAAAGATGACTTGGTGTGCTTGCTGCACTGGCGCTTCAGCACAATAAGATTATGCTGTGAGGGCCCAGGTCTGAGGACCATTACACCAGCAGTGCATGTGTAGCCCCAGCTAAATGTGTTGCAAGCATACCATAGAGCACACTCGCGACACCACAGGAGCGCTGAAAACTCGTCGGCAACCTCAGTGCCAACAGGAAGGACCACCGGCACTCCATCAGCACTAGAGACATTTATGATCAGACTATTAAAGTAACCCTAAAGAAAATCATACTGGATTGTACCAGAGAAAGTTAGTGGTGAACAGTGGTGGTATTCAAATAAATTAACAACCGGTTCTATGACGTCATAGCCGGAGCAAAAAAAACCCTCAAAGCCAGCTGAGGTAAGCAAGTGGGCAGGGCCCGGCCGTTTAACAACCGGTTCTATAGAACCTGGGAGAACCCCCTGAATAACACCACTGGTGGTGAAGAAGCACCATTGAAGCGAAGAAGGAAAGTCTGCCACCACTAATTTAAATCCCATTAATTTCAAATAGATATAGGGCACAATCCTAACCTGGAGTTAGGCTGCCACAAGGGACTTGTGATTGCCCAGGAGTGTCACAAACACACTATAAAGCACATTTGGAACACTCTCGGGGCACAATCCTAACCTGGTGTTGTGCTGGCACAGCACTCTTGCGTTGGACCATCTCTGTCGCAAACATGCCGTAAGATATATCTGTGCCACAGAATAGGTTGCTGGGCTGGCACAAGCAGCAGAATGGTATACAGGTGCCGCCAAAGGTATCACCCGTGCTGGTCAAGCGCTGGCATAGCTCTGCTGGTGCAGGGCTGCACCGAGGGCGTGCCAGAGGGGTAATGGGGGCAGCGCCATGGGTGGAGGCGGGGCAGCGATGGGAGATGGCCATTGGGTCATATCCAAACCCCCGTCCCTGGGCTGGGTGGCCCCAATTCAGGCTGCTCCTAGCCACGTGGACTTGTGCCTGCTATTTGGCTGGTGCAGGTCCGAGCAGTCCTATAGGGCTGACTGGGGCTTACCCCGGGGCAAGGGGAAAACATCCCCTTGCCCTGCGTTGAGCTGCTTCTGCCTCCTAACATGCTTAGCATGCAGCCTAGCTGTGCCGGCCTGGCTATTGCAGTGCAGGTTAGGATTGGGATGCCAGAGTCAGGGAGGATTGCACTTCTCCCGTGTAAATCTCTTTGCTTTTTTTTTTTAATTTTTAACAGCCCAATCCTATCCCATAACACACTCTGGCATATAGCCACACCAACAGAGTGCATGCTGAGGAGGGAGGGCAATCAGATGGCCAGCAAGAGGCAAGTAAAAATATTTTTTTTTACTTCCTCGTACGCTGCACAATCATCAATGGGTCTCTTCAGACTCTTTTTTGCTTTTGCAAATCTGAGGAGAGGAAGGGATGGGGTGGGTTGAAAAATCAGGAATAGGATCCTGTGTGACCTTTGATGCTGCTATCCACTCCCTCCAGCCTACTCCCCACCCTCCCCCACCTCTCCCCTCCCCACTGGACCAACCACTGCCACCTTACCTGGACTGGTAGAGTACTCAGTTGGTACATGTGCAGCACAGTTTCTGCTAGCAGCTCAGTCATGTGCAATGGAATTTCTGTCTTTGTGCCACCATACTGGGGTCTATACAGTGGTGGGATTGAGGGGGAATGCGGGGGGATGGAGTTCCACTTGTTGGAACGTTGGCTGGCTCCGCCCTCTCGCTGACATCGGCTGGCTTCTGGCTATTTTTTTCTCCGTGTTTTTTTTAACGTTGTTTTTCTTCAGTTGTGCGCGCGCTCCACCCCCAGTTCTGCAACATTTGAACAGAAGGCGGCGGGAGACTGGCAGCAGCGGCGGCCCGGCGGCGGCCCGGCGGCGGCCTGGCAACAGCCCGGCAGCGGCGGTGGCTGGAGACAGCAGCAGGTAGGCCCGGGCTCCCTCCGCGGCGTGGCCTGCCTTCTCCCCATTCCCCCTCATTCTCCCCATCCCCCTCCCTCCCACAGCAGTACGAAAGAAGAATGTTGTGGAATGGTTGGTCTAGTTTTTTGGGCTTGCTAGCCCACCTAAAAATGCACAGATGCCTGCTGAAACTGTTGTGGAGTGGTTGGTCTAGTTTTTTGGGTGCCAATTTACAGTTCATGTCATTTTATTGTGTTACAATGACAGCACTTCCTGCTTGACGATGTCACTTCCTGCCACAACATCACTTCCGGCTATGATGTCACTTCTGGTGGGCGGGTCCTGACACAAGTGCCAATCAAAAGTGAGTTCCCCTTGCTAAATCATTTAGATCCCACTACTGGGTCAATGGAAGCAGATCCTGCGATCTTTTGTCATAGGCCCTTGATAGGATTGGCCCATTTGTCTTTTTTAACCACTGCAAACCTATCTAGCTTTAATAAAAATCTAAGACCTTCTTCACAGCTCCAGCAAAGCAAAAACTGTCAGGTCTGATATGCAGAACACTTTCTGTCTTGCAAAGGCATTTGTCCTGAAACCATGCATGCTTTTGTCCCTTTGCCAAATCCACAAGAAAATGTGTGACAGAGCCAGAGGACCTAAACTAATATTAGGAACCTTGAACACTTCTGAATTGTGCCTTTAAAGGATCATTGGGCATTTAGACTCAACTTGAAAACTGTGCAAGAATGTTTGCTTACCGAAATTGAGCCTACATGGTCTTGAGCTGTGAGTGTTGCTCAGTCAATGAGGAAGGCGGAAAAAAAGTGCTGAGGCAATAGCCCAAAGTAATAAGTAGTGTACATTAAATGAATGCCATGTCAGTGAAACGCTGTATTGCCTTCACCTAATTTCGCAGTCAGTGAGCAAAACATATAGGATTGCCAGTCTCAGATCGGCTGTGGATTTAATACCACATGTGCAAAGAGCAGAGTAACAAACTGAGAGCACAATCCTAAACTGGAATTAGGCTGGCATAAACTAAGCCAGCAAAGTTTGGCCAGCACAAGGGACACCATAAAGCATGTTTGGACCACTTGGAGTCAGGGAGGATTGTGCATGTCTGTCTCCTAGCCTCTCTGACTCTGAGAATGGTCAAAACATACTTTATGTTGGCCCTTGTGCCGGCCAAACTTTGCTGGTTTAGCTTATGCCGGTCTAACTCAGTTTAAGATTGTGCCCTGAAAGTATTACTGTGCCCAAATGTACTTCCCATTTTTTTCCACCCTATCTTCAAATAGTTAAAATGGGGGGGGGGAGGCCGTGGTTTCCCGCGTTGGTCAGGCTGTCAGGTTCCCCCAAGTGGGTGTTACCATCTTGCTCGGATCTTCTTCAAGGGCCTCTGATACATCCCAGGCCCCAATTGTACCGCCTAGCAGCTTGGAGGTTGAGTGGCAAGCTCTGAGGCCCTTTGGATATTCAGAAGGGGTCTAGTCCTGCATACTATTATGGCCTCAAGGAAAGAGTCAACCAAAAGGGTCTATAACAGGACTTGGGTTAGGTTTGCCTACTGATGCAGGGCCAAAGGGGTACGGGAAACAAAACTCAAAATTAAACACATTCTGGAATTCCTGCAAGAAGGTCTTAAAAAGGGGTTTAGCGCTAATACTTTGCGGAGGCAGGTGGCCACCCTCAATAGTGTCCTCGGGGCTGGGCAAGGAGAACAGATTTCGCCTCATCCCCATGTCAAAAGGTTCCTGAGGGGGGTGTCATTATTGGACCCTCCTGTGGTTCATAGGTGCCCTTCCTGGTGTTGAATACTATGGTATTCAACACCTTCAAGGTGTTGAATACTATGGTAGGCAAACCTTTTGAACCTATGGCCGAAGTTCCCCTATGAGAGCTCACCTTCAAGGTGGTTTTCCTGGTGGCATCGACATCGGCTAGATGGATTTCCGAACTGGGGGCCCTGTCAGTTAATCCAAACCTTTGTGTATTCCATGCAGATGGGGTAGTGCTTCGGCCAGACCCAGCCTTCGTACCAAAGGTTAATTCCGTGTTTCACAGGGTGCAGGAGATGGTGCTCCCCTCTTTTTGCCTTAACCCAGTGCGTAGACAGGAAAGTTTATGGCACACACTAGATGTGCACAGGGCCCTGAGATTTTAATCAGACAGGACCAAGGAATTCCGTAAGATGCCCTAGTTGTTAATTTCAGGGGTGCGTCACGGGACAGAAGGCTTCAGCATCTGCCATTTCCAGATGGCTGAGAGCAGCCATCGTTATGGCATATTCCGCCTTGGGGGAGGTGGCCCCACAGGGAGGCCCCACAGGGCCTATTCTATTAGAGGGGCTGCCACGTCGGCAGCCTTTGCTGGCTATGGATCTTTGGCAGATATCTGCAGAGCAGCCACATGGGCTTCAGTACACACATTCACCAAGCACTATAGGGTGGATGCAGTGGCTTCTGCCAAGGCCAATTTCTGCAGGAGGGTGATGCAGAAGGTGGTATGGGTCTAGGTGAATTGCCCACCCCTGTTTACATTTGGCTCTTGCATATCCCACAGATCTCAAATGCCAGACCTTCCTCCTCCCAGAGAAACTCAGGAATTTCTTATCTGAGAATTCCTACTCTGGGAGGCGGAAGGCTGGCATTCGACCTGCCGCAAACCAGGCTCGGCAGGGCAGGGCCTCGGGGGATAGAGGGGGAGGGTCACAGTCAGAGTTGTTGCTCTTTCCCTTCTGCTGTTTTCAGTTTTCATTGTTTAAGCTGTTCTTTTCTGCGTTCTCATTCTGGTTCGAGATTGCAGTTTGGAGTTGCCTGCCCTGTGGGGAAGAACGGGGTGGTGACTGCAGATGTATCGGGAGGGTGTTTGGCTCTTCAGTTCCGGACTGGGGGCTGGGATGCCCTCCTACGGGGAGGAGCCTTAATCTTCAGCCGGCCCTGTCTCGTGGCATAGGAGGGGCATACCCACAGGTCTCCAACGCCACCCTTCCTCATCCCAGAATAGGAATTCTCAGGTAAGAAATTCCTGAGTTTGCCTTAGCACTCCCATCACTGTGCAAAAAGTGTTCTAGCTGACCCATGTTGTGCACCAAGTCAACAGAAAGAAAAACAATTATGATAATGTTTCCTCCAGTTGACCCAGCATGCATCAAAGGTCAGCAAGAGTCCATGGAGACCAATTATTTGACCTAATGGGAAAACACTGTGCCTATTTATCCCTTGCAGCTCCCCATCCAGCAATTGCGTTGTGTTTGACTTGCGCCAACTGGACTGGGGGCACTTTCTGCAATCTGAATTGCCTCTCTTCTCAAATGCAGCCATTACATCCATCTGAATGTCATTGTTCTTCGTGAATGATTCGTTTTAATGTCCTGCCATTAATGTAAGCCTTCCAGTCTGTGATTTGTCTCCTAGGACCTGCACTAGCGAAATCTCTGGTGCAAGTCTGAGGAGAGAAAAGAGGCGGGGAGGCTGCTGACGGAAGGGATAGGATCAGTGATGTCATTCAGGGGGAACGGACCAGAACGGGCGTTCCGGATCCTAACGGGCTCCGTGGCTGGTTCCGGGTTCCCGACAAGTGCCAATCAAAAGTAAGTTCCTGTTCCTAAATCATTTGAATGACACCACTGGATAGGATCCTGTGCACTCCACTGCCACTGCCTCCCCAATGCCATTCCTCCCCCTCCCTGCACAATTTCACCCAATGGCAATCCTACATATTCTTTGGAGCAGTTACTTGCCCTGGGGGGGGGGGTCATGTGCCAGCTGCGCTGAAGTGGGTGATGCAGAGGAAGCCGTGTGTGTAGTGCTCAGCTCACCAGCCTGCCAATGCGCTGAAACATGCTCCAAAATGGAGCATGGCAGGACATGGCCGAGGCACCACAGAGGGTGGGGAGACGGCACAGGGGGCAGCGATTGTAGACCCAGCCCTGGGACAGAGCCGTGGCTGGGTCTACCACTGATTTGACCCACTCCCTGCCCCTGCTGCTGCTTTACCTGTTCCAGAAGGTGTGATGAAGTTCAGTGACATCTAGGGAGTGCTGCCACCTCTTGCGGTGGTTTTCCCAAAAGGGCCACTGATGGAACATCACACACTGCTGCCAGCCATTCTGCAACAGCAGAATGGAGTTCTGCTGTCAGGAACGGCTCTGCCCAGCACCAAGTCTGGGCTAGGATCAATAGCAGACTGGCAGTGAGGTCAAGGGAGCACGTGGAAAATGCTGTCAGTGGTGTTCATCCAGAATGGGGGGGGAACAATACCCAAGGAGAATACTTGCACTGGGAATGGTCGTGGTGAAGACTAGTGTGCTGTAGTTCTTCATGTGACTATTCAATAAAGTTAAAGCTTTTGTTTTACACAAATATCACGCATTCCTTGGTCCAGCCACGATTGCTCCCAGCAGAAGCTGATTGAGAGGAAGCACTGAATCATGCAGAAATGGGCAGCCTCCTCAGTGGGCAGATACTTGGGCTCTCGTGAGCCTTCAATTATTTAATTAATTTATTCTTGATGGCCCAGCTGGGGAATGGCTGATCTAATTCTTTCTGACGGAGTAACGCACTCTGTTCAAAAAATATAGTTATGGCCCCGTCCTACTGAGGATGGGGTTGGTGTGCAGAGCCCCTTCTGACGGCGGAAAGCACTGGCAGGTCAGGATGCTTACAGAGGATTTTAATCCCCTGAAACTTCCCACACCACCCCCCATTTTGCTGGATAAAGCTTGCCTGTTTTTGGCTTGGCTGCAGCAGCCGGGGAGTTGGGAGAGAAAAGAATTCGGCTCTTCATTTAGTTTTCCTCTTATCTATTAATCTCTAGCTCAGGCTTCTCATTTCTCGCCAGATGCCAGTCTTCTCTCACCGCAGCATCAGCGTCTCTCAGAACAACAATAGTCAATGGCTGTGTGCTTCAGTTCCGCTCACAAACAGCCATCTGTTGGAGCCACTCGACCCATTTCATTTTTACCCCACCGCTAGTACAATCTTTTCTGAAGTCCACCCAACCAAGGTATTGGTGCTCCAGCGAGTCATGGTGTCAACCTGTTTCCCCTTCAGGAAACCATTATCTAAAATACCCTGTCATCCTCTATTAGGGGGCATTCCTTGAACTTCTTTTATCCGTATTATATCTCTTGTTGCTCATCTCCTTCCCGCTCCAGTCACATCAGTCGGAGCAACTGAAAGCGAGCAATCAAGAGGTTATAAAATTAGACAAGACTTTCATTACTGGCTGACAGAAATGAAAATGAAGGCCCCCATGGCAGCTGTAAAATCGGATATCTATCACACGGCATGCTCAAATGATCTTCAGTGCTTTTTCACTCCTAATTATTTTGCCCTAGTTTAACGTCTGACAAATTACTCCATATGGCCAGTGTTATGAGGAGGATTGTCAAATTTTTCTTGGGGAAGGGGTGTGGTGATGAAGAGGAAAATCTGGTGGCCTCTCTCACTATTATTCCCTGGACAAAAATCTGAAACATCATGGATATTTTTCTTCGTGGTTGCTCCTCCTGTAATGTTCAAGTTACTTGCAATCCTTGAGGTGCTTGCTTTCACACAGACTTTACCTTAATGGAACTGCGCTGCAATAAGACCAGTGATGTCATTCAGGAGGAACGGACCTGAACGGGCGTTCCGGATCCTAACGGGCTCCGTGGCTAGTTCCGGTTCCCGACAAGTGCCAATCAAAAGTGAGTTCCTGTTCCTAAATCATTTGAATGACACCACTGAATAAGATGTTCCATTTGAAGAATGTACCCTAAGGCCCATGAGCCTTACTCCATCTCCTCAGATTTGCACCAGCTACACAGCTGATGCAGGTCTGAGGTGACCCATTGCAGAAAAGAAGGCTTACAGAAGGGTAAATCTTTCCCAAAATCTCCCAATTCCACCACCCCCAGCTGGCTAAAGTAAACTCATTTTTTGTGTAGCTGCACCAGTGGGGGGGAGGGAAGTAGGAGTGGGCCAAATTAAATACATGCAACTTATTTACAACAAAGTAAATAAACAACAAAGTAAACATATGCAACAAAGTAAATATGTGCAAATATGTGGGACCAAAGTAAATATGTGCAACATCCCAATCATCTCTAATCCTGCCCACTGTTAGAGCCTCACCAATCTGCACACAGAAGAAAAAAGACTTGGTATACATGATTCCAATCCCTGAATTTCCTCATACAGTCACGTACACTCCTTTTCTACTCCTTTTCTCCTCTGCTGTTGCTGAAATGTATGTGCCATTTCTAATAGATGGCAGGCCATGTCACATCAGTGGCATAGCAAGCGGGGTGTGGGAACAGTTCACCCCAGGTACAGTTCAGAAAGGAATGCCATGTGAGGTCCAGCCAAGATTGTGATGGTGGGGAGAAGAAGCAGCAGCACCACCAGCAGTAGTCACTGCTAGGCTCACAAGATCTTCCTTCAGCTGTTCCAAGCCTGGCTGCTGGTGCTGCAGAACAACTCAGCCAAGCTATCTTCCAATGAGCCTGGTCCACTCTGGCAGACTCAGCAGAAGCCAAGATGGCGGCAGTGGGACTGCACCAGCCTCCTCCTCCTCTTCCTGTTTCAGTGGCTTTCAAATCTGGCCGCTGCCCCTTCCTCCTCCTTCAGAGGCTCAACGAGAACCTGAAAAGGAGAAGGAACTGGGGGTGCCGCCACCACCTCCTCCTCTGGGAGAAGCTGGAAGTGATGTCATGATGTCTTCACCATGGGTGCTGCTGCCTCTAGCGATGTCTCTGTGTCACATTGACAGTATAAACCATCTAGGGAAGTAGAGCCATATTCACATGCAAGTAGTGGCCCTTGAACAGAAGCACAAGTACTGAGTATATGCTAACAGCTTAACTTTCACTGTTAATTTTATATTTTATTGCTGTTTGTTTCTCCTTACCAATGAGATTTTGTTTGTACCACTTTCTTTTTCCATTACACTCTCCATTGAAGAGGAGGGAAAGTGCATAACGATTATAATTCGCTGCACTATGGGAGAAAAAGACATTATTATGTTTTATCATAGGAAGCATTTAGACTGCATTAATTTCACCTGTGGACTGTTCCACCCTTTCCTCCCAGGTTACAGTGGGTGTGAATTAAAGGGAAAGGGAATATCAGAAAGATTCAAATCACATAATGTTAAGACTCCAAGGTAGCGCAAATTACTGTCATCTTCTCACGAATGTATGTGGCATTTAAAATTAAAATCCATCTCAGGCAAGATCAGGATTGCTTCACAAAAGAAAAGCAATTGCATAACTGTGTCTTATTATTGTGTTTGTGACTGGAAAGAAATCATGCTGCTATGTTAAACTGTAGCTAGAGGAAATTCAATAGGAAAGTCGTTTGATGGTTGGCTAAAGGTGTTGCACCTTGAAACTCTTTGGGTTCCACATGATCCTTATTTCCCCAGATGATTAGGTGACAGATGCAATCTGATCCAGATGAGTGCAGTTCTAGTTCTCATGAGTGCTGCCCTATGTTAAGAATGTCACCCTATATTTGTGTGATCAAACCTCACAGAGACCCAGCAATCCAGGTGCAACACCTGATTAGAAGGACCTTCCAGCTTGCTATAGGGCTGGTCCAGGTGCATCTCCACATAGAATACTCTCAGGATGAAGGAAACTTTGAGAGGTACCCTGAAACTCATGCCCCCAATAAGCCTGAAGTAACTACCAGTGCCATCAGAGCCTGACAGATGAGGGGAGGGTTGCACTACTTGACCATACTTATAAGTTTAACTGCCGAATCATATCAAAATCCCCCCACCAAATGAACCACATCACTAGAGAACATGATGAACACATCACTAGAGAACATGATCACTAGAGACAAGGGGCAGTCATAGGGGTCTTCTCCAGGTAAAGGTAAGCCTGCATGCCTTGATGGATCTACAATTACCTGCACTAATGATTTTGTTGGTGCAAGTCTGAATGGACCATGGATTGAAGCCAGGAAGGGAGATAGGATATCAGTGCAACTGCTGCCACCGATAGCCACCCCCTTCCCACCCTTGACACACCCTGTGCCTGCCCCATTCAGTCCACTGCTCTCCCATTGCCTGCCTTCTGGACTAACTTACCAGCACAGGGGGTACAAAGGAGTTGCTTCTGCCCAGCTGCCATCACCCACCATTTGCAGCTGCAGCCATGTGTACCAGTGGCACAGCAGGCCCCATACAATTGAGCTATTAGTACAGTAAACGGCAAATGCCAAAGAAATCTTCAGCCTGGCATGATGCGCACCACCACAATGGCACCCTCAGCACAACTTCTAGGTGAAATGGCATGCCTTCCTTCAAACATTACAAACTGGCTGGCTCCTTGTTCACAATGCTTGTTTGCAAAAGTAATTCTTGAGAGAGAGAAAATAGGATTTCCTAAAAGGATAGTTTGCATCTTCACATAAGTATACATCTTTCCTCATGCAAAGCACTGACCAGCTGGCTATTGCAGTGGCGCTAGCTTATTGTTGCTTTTCATCAAACTGCTGACTGCTGTTGCTTATTGCTGTTTCGTGCCAGAATCCTGATTGGCTTGCTATTCTGCAAGGAGCTGAGCTGTTGCTTCTCATTATTTCCTATCCAAGTGTTGAACAGCTTGCTATTTTGCATGGTATCAGGGATCTAGCTACGTGTGTATGTTGGGGGGGGGGTGCGCAGTTGTACAAGACAACAAGTGTTAGAGAGCAACAAGCTAAGTTTGACACTAGTGGCCAAAATGGTGGAAACGTTGGTCTGTATGAATACCATGAATCATGATGAATACCATTTGATGCAGAATTTAATGCAGAATGCAGTGAAACATACCAGAGCATAATAAATTTACTCTATCAAATATTATGGCCCAAACCCCAGAAAACAAAAGTACAACTATTATATAAAAATTGCAGTTTGTTAAAATCACAGTTTTTAGGAATAATACTGTTATGTCATGTTATATACCATTTGATGTGAATTCCATGCAGAATGCAATGAAACAAACCATAGTATATTCATTCAATCAAAGGTTATGGGGAAAAAAACAGAAAATGAAAATACAACTATCATGCAAAAATCTCTGGCTCAGATAATTTTTAAGTGGGCAAAAAACGGGAGGAACCATCCTCACCACCCTGAGCTCCTTGGAAGAAGGATAGTCTAAATATGTGAAAAATATGAATGAATGAATGAATGAATGAATGAATGATTTTGTCATATGGGGATGTTAAAAATGTATGGATCCTGAGAGTCAAATGATTTACCTATTCCACTCTTGGGAGGGGGGGTCTGCGGGTCTGGGGGCAGCAGGAGAGAGAATGCTCCTGGGGGGAGGATGCAGGAGCATCCTCCTTTTTTTGCCTTAAAAAAATCTCAAGCATGCTGTCACTTCAGAAGAGACGTCACTTCAGGAGCATCATTTTGCCCAGCACAGGGCTACACTTTCATTAGCTATGCCACTGCATGGTACCAAGCTGTTGCCCAACACACTGGGGGCTACTTTCAATCTTCTCTATTCTGTTAAATTGGTGTAATCACACAATATCTTGCAGAACAAGTACATAACATACTTTGCTTTTTCTCTCGCTTCACCCCCCCCCCCAACACACACAATCATTGCTCAGAAATCTGTTGCTTCATTTGGGATGATTGCTTGTCACTTCAAATACTGGATGCAACTTTTGCTTTGGGAATTACAACTGGAGGCTTCTTATCCAAGAGGGTTCCATTCCAGGAAGCCTTGCAGATGGCAAAAACTGTATTGAACCAAATCCATTTAAAAAACAAAGCAGTCAGTGTATTCTCTTCTCTTACCATGGCATCACAGCTGCAGGCATTCTCCAGGGGGCTCAGAACAGATTAGTATCCATTCGATATGAGATGAGACCACTTCACCCTGAAGCCAGGCAAAAAATGCAAAATGGAAGTTAATTACACTTCCTGGACTCCAGGGCAGGGGTGGATAGTCTCACTCAGGGGAAGAGGTCTTACTCAGAACTAATTGATAGTAATCTGTTCTAAGCCCCTGGAGAATGCTTGCTGCATTGCTGTGGTATGAGGTGTTTTGTTTTTTTAAAAAAAGATTTCTAATTAAAGGAACATATTTAGTACAACAAAAGGCACTTACCCTCGCACCCCCCCAAATAACCACGCCAGACTGCAGGTTGGAATTAACAAGGGCCACTTTATTGAATATAATTAACAACAAATACTTGCAACAGGGATTAGGGAGGGGCCATCTGAACTAAGCCCCACCCTCCAGCTTGCGGGGTCTCTTTAGGGGAAATGGTCCTAGCCGTCTACCTCCCCTTGGCTTTTTGGGCGAAAACATCTGGCTCCAGGCCTCCATAAGTGCTCTAGCACTGATTCAGCCTTTCGTTGCCACCCCTGCCGGGTCAAGAGAGCTGGATGGCATGGCCTGGGATGAATCCTTTTCAGGCCCTGCCTTCCGGTCGCGGTGTTTGCCAGCTCAGCCTCTTCGAGCCGGATTTTGGCATCATCAGAGCAGTCCTGACTCACAGCTGCGACTTTACCCTCTTGGATGTACACCGAATGTGCCCTACCTACCCGTACCCCGCACACTTCATGCCACAAGGCAGGACAGCCTAGCGCTTGTCCTGACTGTCCCCACCCTGCAGGAAACACAGGATGCCCTGTTGCAAGTCTGTAAGAAAAATATCTGAGCCCTCCGGTGACAAGTGCACCCCATCGCTCCGGAACAGGCCAGGTTGGTGGAAAACAATGCCTGCATGCCGTATCACGGCCCCACCAAGTTCTGTCATGATTCTCCCCAGGTGGTCATTTAACCTTTTTCTGGTGACATCAATCCTACGAACGCTCCTAACCCCCCCGCCAGGCCCTACGGGGGAGGAGGTCAGACCAGATGAACCGTGTTCCTGGCCACCACCTCATAACAGTACTGAAGTCCTGCTGAGCCTGGACTCTCAAGGACTTAGACGTCCTCTGACCCAGGTCATTTTCCCCTAAATGTACCACTATTACCTGGGGAGGGGGATGACATATGCCATATTCCCACAGCATGGGCAGGAACTGTCCCCAACGCATGCCTCTGCGGGCCGCCCAACTAATGCTGGCAAACCCGCTAAGCCCCAATTGCGAGCCAAAGTTGGTGGACAAAGCCTGTTTCCTGGCCCAGAAGACTATTGAGTGTCCGCAAATCAGGACCTGAGTGGAGGACGGCCACCTTGGACCTGTCAAAACAAGGAAACAGTGTAAGTAAACACCCCACTGAGAAAACACAGGGAGACCAACAAGGAATCCCAAACAGCCAGAGCCCACAGCCCTCCGAAAGGCAACAGCCAACAGGAGCCATCCCCCAGGGGGAGAGGATGGGCCCAAAACGCATCCAAAAACTGGTCTTAGCATCAGTGGAGAGGCCGAATTAACCTTTTCTAACATAATAACGAAATGCACCAGAGCGCCATCTGCCGATCCGCTGAATGTCATACTGTGTAAGACCCAATCGGGGCGCCACTGTGGCCGCCCCAATTCTGAATGAATGCAACCCGTAGGCCTGAACGGGAAGCCCCAGCCCCTCGATGGCCCTCTTGAAAACAGCCTTAAATTGGCTGAGTGTAAGGGGTGACATATCTGTGTGCCTAAACAACACCCCACCACCCGGAGAGGCCAAAGCTAAGTAACGTGCTATCGCTGACACTGGACATATGTCGGGGCTGGGTGCTTGCCTCAGGACAACTTTAATGCCCTGGCGCCTCTGATCTGTTTTGGATATTCTGAGCCGGAAAGCAACCTGATCCTGCATCAATGCACAATCATCCCAACGCAGTGCCCTGTCACTGGTGTCATGTCTAGAGAGTGGCAGCACCTCACTAGGGCGAAATACCCCGAAGAAATAAACTATGGCAACAGCCTGAAACAAACCCACCTCATAAGGGGAAGAGCAAAGCACACTAAACTGCCAGCACAAACCGTGTAGAATCTCAGGCGTTATTGGCCTGCGTCCATCGGGCTGAGCCGGCTTTAACCGCCTAAGCCCCTCTAACATTTTTTGGAGACCCTAAAATCCACTGTAGGGTCTTAAAGACCTTCAGCCTTTGCATCAAAAGAGATGGCCGCTACATAAACCATTATGGAGTGCGCCGTCAGACCCCTGTCTCTAAGATGGAGAACAAACTGCATCACATAATCTGGGGGAATGGGATGCACGTCCTTAAACCCGTCCCTCCTACAAAAGGCCTTACACTCCCGCAACTTTTTTAGGTAACTGACCCTGCTGGACGGCGCTAACAACGACCAGATAAGCCCTTGGACTCTCTCTCTCCAAGGCTCCATAGCCATTGTGGCATGGGCTCTGGGTGTAAATGCGCCTCCGGAGCCAGCTGCCTGAAACGCTCCCCCTGAAAACGAGAGAGAGTGTCGGCTAAGCTGTTATCTACCCTGGGAACATGGCGAGCTGAGAAAACTGTGTTGGTGGTTAAGCATTGGCTGACAAAAACCCTAACCAACTGCATAACTCGGGGGGGAACGTGATGTCTGCGTGTTGATGATGTTGACAACAGACATGTTGTCACACCAAAAACGTACAGCCCTATTCTGAAAATCCGCTGCCCATATGTGTGTGGCTACAACTATTGGACAAAATTCTAAAAATGTAAGATCTCTAGTAATGCCTGCCTCATGCCACTCTGGCGGCCAGGGTGCCGCGCACCACTGACCCCGAAAATAGACCCCAAAACCATGTCCACCTGCTGCATCTGATTGTATCTGCAGCTCAGCTTCCAGCAGCATTTCGTTCCTCCAAAAGGAAATGCCATTGAAATTGATTAAAAACCCAAGCCACATGCGCATGTCATCACACATGCCGCCTGAAATTCTTATATGGTGGTTCGGGTGTCGGACTCCCCCCATGACATCACACAAGCGCCTCAGAAAAGCCCTGCCTGGGGCTATAGCCCTGCAGGCAAAGTTAAGATGGCCTACCAGTGACTGCAGGTGCTTCAGTGTAATTTTACGTGATGTGACCGCCACCTTCAACAAGTCAATCAATTTGTCATTTTTTTCTTTGGGAAGCCTGCTCTGTTGGTTAACAGAGTCCAGCTCAATGCCTAGAAAGGATAGTTGACTGGCTGGGCCTTCTGATTTTTCAAGGGCCAGCGGGACCCCGAGTTCTGTACACAGTTTGGTAAATCCTGCTACAAGGGCTGCACATGCGCCATTGTCTGCTCTGCCAATAAACAGGAAGTCATCTAAATAATGTGCCACAAAGCCAATGCCCACTTTAAAATTTAGGGCCCAATGCAGAAATGTGCTAAAACTCTCAAAAACTGAACAAGATGTGGCCAGGCCCATAGGAAGAGCCCTGTCCACATAATAAGAACCCTCACATTGAAAACCTAACAGGCAGAAGTCTGATGGGTGCACCGGCAGCAGGCGAAAAGCCGACTGAATATCGGCCTTTGCCATGAGGGCCCCGATGCCACAGCGCTGCAAAAGCCAAACTGCCTGGTCAATTGAGATATACTTAACCGAACACAGATGGTGGGGAATCCGGTCGTTGACCGACCCACCCTTGGGAAAGGATAGGTGGTGAATGAGACGGAATTCCCCGGGCGCCATTTTAGGGACCACTCCTAATGGGGAAATCTGTAAATTCCTGAGCGGCAGAGAGGGGAAGGGGCCAGCTACCCGACCAGCAGACACCTCCTTCTGAATTTTCTTCCTCACCACATCCTCCATGCCGACCACTGAGCGAAGATTATTCACCCAAGTGGTTTCCAGAGGAGGTGGTTCCGGGATGTGGAAACCATGCTCAAAACCTTCAGCCAAAAATTTTGCCGCCTCCCGGTTCGGATAGCTCTCCAATAAAACTAATAATTGGGGTAATTTAATCGGGGTTGGTCCCTTTTCCATGAGGAGGTGGGGGGGAGGGGGTCCACCCCTTCTGTTTCCCCCCTGAGGGTTTTTTCCCCTTTGCCTTGACCATCCCAATTTTGGGCAGGCAGATACTGGGTGACTTGCCCCGCATTGGACACAGCTGTGAGCAAATGTACAATTCGCTCTCGAGCATCTCCCTGTGGAGCTAAATTCAAAGCAAGCACGGGGGTGTTGAACCCCCTGAGCACCCGCTGGTGCTTTGTTCTGCTCAGGCTTGTTTCTGGCAATGAGGTGACCACTGTCAGATCTGTCACCCCATGCTGGCCTAGATGGCACTACCAGCTGTGACCAAAGCTCCCATTGGGATATTCTTCAGTCCAGAGAGGGGTCATGGGCTGATCTAAGTCTGAAGTGGTCATCATAAGTGACCCAGGCAGACCCCGAGTAATCTTGGAAGGCCCGATGAATGATGTCTAAATACTTAAATAATGCAACCGCTCTATTGGGGTGCATCTGTAAAACCACAGATGCATAAATCACATATCCGTTGAGCCAGTTGGCCCAGTTTCTGTCTATCCTGCGCTTTCTGATGGTTTCTTGATCTCGGGCTGGTTCACCAATTTTTTGGGTCGGTTCTGGCTCCATTTGAAGCAGGCTAAATATGTCCACATATTCGCCTCTCCAAATTTTTTCCTTCACTGAGAGGGCAAGGTGTCCACCCAAAGGAAGGGCTATGTCGCCATAAGAAATCCTAGGACGCTCACCTGACTCAACTACCAGACTCCCTTGTCCTGCAAATGCCTGAGGACCCACCAGTTGACCCAAGGGGGGACAAAATGCAGGTCCCGTCACTTGTGGTACTTGAGGGAACATGCCTACATAATTTTGCCCGTATCCTTGCATGTTTTGCATGCCTTGGTACCATCCCATGGGGCTGTAAGGCCCTTGCCATATGTGTCCTGGTTCACCCTGTGGTCCTGGCCAATGCCCCATGGTGTTATGTGTTGTAAATGGCCCCCCTTTGAGGGTATCCTGGCATCTGGCTGTCATGCCATACTGATGAGATATCGTGTGGTGCATTTGGTCCAGACTCACCCTTCAAGTCATCCGATGCCTGATCCGTTAATTGATGTGTTTGCACGGCCTGCTTGCTTGGCAGTTTTGTTGTTTTCCTGCTGGGAAGCTCGTCATCTGAGCTGCTGCTGTCAACAACTAACCTGCCTTTCTTAACAGAAGAAAGGAAATCATTAAGTTTTGCACCACGCCCTTGTCTTTTTGATCTTCGTGGGGGAGGCGGCACACCTGATGCACCTCCACCATCTCCTAGACCAGCTTTGCGCAAAGCTTTCTCTTTCTGCCTGGCTTCTATCCTGGCAACCAGGGCCCTGGCCTCTGCCAATTCCTCCTCCCCTTCCGATGATGATGAGGGAGGCGGAAGGGGGAGTCTTTTGGGGGGTTTTCCCCCGGATTTCTGTTTGCACTTTGCCATTAGGCCTAACTTTGTGCAGCTGTAAGGTCCTCTATGGGGTCCCCGCCCCTTTTGTGTGAGTGGGGGTGGGGTTCTACAATCAAATTAAGTTGGCTGCTTTCTGAAAATGCCGCCCTCTAAAATTTTAGGCTCAGCTGAGTACAAGAAATTAGAGAGGACCCCCCTCCTCACACTGCCCAGGCCTGAAGCTACTAGCTTCAACAGTCTATCCCAGGCAGTGCCGACACTCCCAGTCACCCACCCGCAAATGAACAAAAGGGGGGCGCATATGGGGGCCAAGCAATGTTGGGGTGGGGGGTAGGCCCTTTGACCCAAGCCTGGCTTGCTCTGATCTGCTACTTATGCCCCATGGCACATTCCCGCCCTGAGGGCCCAAGGGGAATGCTTTTCTAGCATGGGTGGAAGTGGGGGGGTCAGGGAGGTGGAAGGAGAAGAAACTGCCCTTCCCTATGGCTTCAAAACCACCCCGTGATACCCCTAACTGGCGGGTGAGGGGGGGGCACTGTGCCTAGTATGCTAGCCACGTGAGGGGTATACTCCCTGCTGCAGGGGCCTGTTAGCCCTCCATGCTGTTCCAGTAGACTGCTCGAGGCTGCACGATGTAGCTCCTGGCCTCCTCTGCTTCTTTAATGAACGGCCGGTTGATCCTGCAGACTCCACCCTTTCAACGAGGCTCGAGGAGGGCCTTTTGAACCAGCTGCGGCAGCAAGCCCACTCTTCTTCCTTGCTTCTTCGCTTTTTGAAGAGGCTCAATGGGAGAGAGAGCCCCTCAGATGCGTCTTCACCAGTCGCTGTCTTTGGCCAGAATGAGGGAAGCATGGAAGCCTCGTGGCTAACTGCTGCTGGCCCCACGTCCCTCAGGCTCAAATGAGCTAATCTGAGCACGGAGGCTACAGCCTGGCTCGTGCGGAGGGGCGGGGCAACCCCCATTAGTGCTCAGGGCACTAATGGACTTTCTCTTCCTTTCGCGCTTAGTCAAATCAGCACATGGGAAAACCGCAGATGAGAAGGCTGTACCTGTACACAAAACCACCACCACCATGCAAATTCTCTGCATACAGTACAAGGAAAGTGGGGAAGACCAAAGGCAGAGTGCGTCATCAAGATTTGATAAAGTCAGCGTCATGGAGAGAAAAGAGTGGGGGTCAATTTATCAAACTGTGGTCGGCATGATCCATGACTGACTGCAAAAGGAGCAGATGAATGCTGAAATATTTAATGCAGAGGGAGTTGGCTTGATGGATGGGAAGGAGGAGGTTGTTCCAGACATATGGAAGACATGACAGCATTCCATTCATCATATAATGCATTTTGTCCCCCTCCACTTACAAAAAAGTGACACTTTTGAGCTCAGATTGTGCATTACTCTTGTGACCAGCCTCGATTCAGCACTCTGGTTATTTTGTGTTGTTCCGCCGTGTGCGATTCGAAGTGCTGACTTCCTTAAACTTCTTGTAGCTCATGCCTTATCGCAGATCGACACCATTTATGTCACCATCTGCCTCATTTTCATCAATTGGCCCCTGCACAGGGGGAATCTCGCTAATCTTTCAAACTTAATAGCAATCGCTGCTGAAAAAGCAGCAGGATAGTATTTAACCTGAAATGACTATTCGTAAAAATGCCAGCCTTTACTTATTTACTTGTTGCTTCTTCAGAACCCCCCCCCCCAAAAAAAAGAATGGACCAGTTGAAATGTCTCAATTCCTTCTGCCCCCACAGGGGTTACCCCCTGAACTGTTGATGCCCTTTATAATTTAAACAATGTTTTTTTTGGGAGGGTGGGGCAACCTCCAAGGTCTTCCTCAACAAGGTGTAAGGGGGTTGTTGAAGATGATCCATCAGCTGAGAAAGCCCCAGGATGGCTGGAACTAAGTCTCTTCCTCCTCCACTTCCTCTGGAGACAGGATCAGACAGGAGCATTGCATTACATCATCTTCAGCAGAACTTGCTAAGCACCAGTTCTTTTCTGCTGGTCCCTAGGGCTGATCTGTGTGAGATGAAGTCTGTTATCTTTCTCCAGCAACACAGAGCACTGCTGGTAATGACACTAATGATTTCTCCTCTTTATTCTTCAGAGCCTGATCAGCCACTGCCGGCTCTGTTTTGGCCTTTTTGGAGGCTGGGTGTTCTTTAAAAAACCCAACTCGTTGTCTTTCTGTATACCTTCAGATTGTCTGCTTTCAAGTATTTGGAGAGTAGGATGCTGGGAAGTTGGGGATGTCTGTGAAATTCTCTCAAGTTGACCTGGAAACAAATTGAAGGGGCTCATTAATATGTGCCTTCAAGAAGAGTCAAGCCCACACATTCTTCTCCACCTGGATTATAAACTGGGTGGAAAAACAATTCCTTGTTTCTTCATTATTTATTGCAACAGAGCTGTAATAGAGTGTGCATTCAGACATTGCTGGATGAAAATTCAAGGGTGTGGGAGAAAGTCAACATACTAGGGAGGACTTTCTGTCTTTGTGAAGTCCGATGTCAGCAATGGAATTAAACGGGGCAGGAGAGGGTTTTGTCTTATTTTTTAAGAATAGCTTCTGGGACTTGGAGGAAGAAGGTTGCTATGTCAGATATCTTGTCCACCCCTTGTAATGGAAATTGCAGAAGATTACCCCAAGGAGATTAGATAGGAAATGGTATGTCAGCCAAGAATTACAGGGTTAACCCCAGAGTTTTTGCCTGCAGCTAGTTCACAGCTGCAGCCTAGTTGGATGATGAGGACCTGGGGAATAAAAGAGGAAGCTTGATTGTCAGACAGATTTGGGTGTAGAGAGGTGGAAGAGACAGTGAAGTTCTTTTTTGAAGGTGAGAGCTGAGAAAAACTGCCCCAATGGCTACATTCTCATGACTCCCCTTTACCCAGGGAGAGGTCCTTGAACAAGCACCCTTCAAGGAGACCCGCTTGTGGTTTGTCTCCTTATGAGGTAGAGTTGGTGGTAATCTGCAAGAGGGCATTTTCATCCCATAAAATGTCTGCCCTGTGAAATGTGGCATCACTGCCAATCTTTTGGTGACAGGTGAAGTTCTCCATTTCTGGCAGACATTTGTTAACCTGCTTTGATGTGCCTTGGGGTTATATTGGCCATCTTTTGCTGCTGCTGCTGCTGCTGGCTGCTGCTGTTGTTATTATTATGCACAACCCACCAGAAGTAAGGAGATGGATATTTAGCCTGTTGAATATCAGGTCTTTCCCAATATTCCTGTTGAATATTCACAGATAGTTCATAAAATGTCTGCTGTTCCAAGTAAGACTGCTTTCTGTAGTCAGTGTGTAGTGATTTCAAACTACCACAGTTAACATTATTATAAGGTGATGCCTCTGTTAAATATAAACTTTTTGTCATTTAGACCCTCTGCTCTCCAGCCAATGTCAAACTGGGCCTATGGCTTATGTACTTCTGTTGTTTTATTTATTGCCTACTGTTATTGTTTGTATGCTAATAAAGGTATCATACGTATAAGTAGTGATTTCACTGACACATAGGCTGTTCAGGTGTTTTTCCAAGTCTTTTGGTATTGCACCTAGAATGCTGAAAACAATTGATACAATTTTACCTTTTTTCTGTCAATTTGATAATCTTTATATTTTGTGATCATGTTTTTTTCAATTTAATAATAATAATAATAATTATTATTATCATCATCATCAGTAGTAGTAGTAGTAGTAGTAGTAGTCTATGTTGGTTTCTTGTGATTTTGCTGCTGTTCACTGATTACTGTTGATTCCTTTTTTAATGTTTGAATTGGAGGAAGCTGTCCTGAATCTCAGGAGAAGGACGTCATGAATCCTGTTTGCTAATGAAGGGGGATATTTCTCCCTAGGTTTGCCAGGAGGCTGAGTTTAAAGTCCCAGACTGTATTGGAAGATGAACCAAGTTATTTCCATTCTGGGAAATAATTTGGTTCCTTTCAATATACCTGAGGCAAGCCTTGAGAAGCTCACTCATCTCTACTGGGAAGTATCCTGACATCATATTGAATTTCTTTCCGTGGTTGGCATAGACAAAGTAAAAATCTCAAAAACTGTGGAAAGGTTTATTTGAAACCTGGTTCTCCTCATAGCTTTATCCCACATTCAGCCAACAGTGCCTAAAGACATATCAGCTCTCCTAAACTCTTAACAGAAGAGCACTTTTAATCATCTTTATTTTTGTAGTTCTTTGGAAAGTATGTGTATGATTTTCTGGACACGGCTATGAAGTTGGTGAACACACTAAACGGAACCTACTAGACATGCATATGTGCCATTCAGGGACATATACATGCACCCCAATTTTTTTAGGATTACAAAATTACAAAACCAGAGGATTCTCAAGGACCTGGCATCACCTACACCTACATGAACACAGCTATGGAGCTGTGTTCAACTTGATAGGTCACAAGCTGCCATAGTCTCTTCAATGGTCATGTGAAACTTGCAGGGCAATCCTATCCAGGGCTTACACTGAAGGATCTCGTGATCTGCCAGCACAAGTCCCAGAATGAAGGCGTGAAGCTTAATCCATCATTCTGTGGGCCATGGCTGCCAGAGCAAATGGAGGGCACATGCATGTGACAGTAGCCCACTGAAGTAGCCAACTGAATCTCCTTCAGCCCACACTCCCACCAGTAAATCAGTGGGAGCTATCAGAATGGAGGAGGATCATGGAGGAAGATCATGGAGGGTGGGGAACAGGCTGAACTATGGCTAGTTTGGGGCTGTGGAGGATTTTGACTGCAGTGGTGCATACCAATATCCTATCCACCTTTTCCCAGACCAACATTCCTGACTTTCCTTAGGCTTACGCCACCTAAGTAGTTGGCTTGAGTCTAGGAGAATCAAGGGAAGCAAGGTGGCCTATGCAAAGTTGTTAAAAAGTTTTTTGCTGACCTCTCCTACACTGTCTGGTCTCCCTCCCCCCCACAACATACCACACATGCTCCATTGGTAGGGTTGCATGCTATGGACTGCTAGGATGTGAGGGAGATCTGGCTGCTGGGAAATAGGATTGGACAGTGTGTGATACAATGTCATCCTGAAGAAAAAAATTAGTTTTAAAAAAAGCTTGAACTACAGTACAAACTGACCTAAGTTCTAATGCTTACCACTAATGTAGCCCCATTACAAAGTAACGGATTGATCAGATACCCAAACATGCACAGCAATAATTGGATAACAGAAGACGTATGGTTCCATTTCTGACTCAGAATTACACCTACAGGTGTACCCTGGTATCCACAAATTCAGCATCCAAGGTTCCAGTTACCATGGATATCACTGATACTGGGATGCCTATTTAAAAAATAGGAGAACATTAAGCAAATCTTTTTTTCACCATGTTTTAGCAAAACTATGGGTGTTCCCCTATTTTTAAAAAGGTGTCCACAGTATCCACCGTTTCAGGTATCCATGGGTGTGTGAGCCCATAATGTGGCATTCTATCATACTAAATGTTGTTGACTTATTTGCTTATGATGGCAGTGTAGTGTCACGGCAATGTCAAAGTAATGTTTCATCAAAATTGCAATGGTGTGCCTGATCCTAAATTGAATTATGTTTAGATTCCTTTCATGCTTTGTGGTCCTGATGCAGGGCACTAGAATTTCCCATGGAGCCCAGATCTCATGTGTGAGTAGGCACAATAGTGGCTAGGTTGGCTGATTCAGGCCCCACTGAGGTTTTTAATGTAGCAGTTAATGAGGCCATTTCCAACCCCTCCAATTTCATTGTATTTACCTGTGATGGGAGAACATGACTGGGTTTGTCCACTGAAAACTGCTGTCAGACCTCAAGCCCTGGCTGCAGAGAAGCATTGGAAAATTAGTTTGAGGTAAATCTGACCGACTCTAGTCTGACTTTTAAATTTATTCTCCTATATTGTTACCTTACGAAGAGGCAACTACCAATATTATTTGCTGGTACTTGCCTCTCCCTGACATCGAGAAAAGGTTACTGTTTTTTTTCTTTCTTTTTTTTTGAGAATTATCAGTACAGTTCCAGAGGAAAAGGGAGAGGGAAGGATTAATCTAATCCAAGTTGCATTAAAAAAAGAGACTGGGAACAATGTAGTCTGGCCAGCAATAAATCAATAGCTAATTAATAGCAAAATGGAAAAAGGTCCTGGGCTTCTGTCAGTGTTGGCAAAATAAAGGTCATCTCCCCCCTCCTAAATCTGCTTAGTGTTGTGAATGCTGGCAGGTTTATTGCCAGCTAGGCAAGGGCAGATGATTCAGCAGGCAAGATTAGTCGATAGATTTAATGTCCACGCTTCAAAATAGTTCTCAAAATCCTCTTCAGGAATGATGTCTGTATGAGGGGGGGGTCGATGAAAGCGGGAAACGAAGCTTGCGATCACACATTCGACCATGTAACAATTTTAATTCTCAGCTCACCAAGGAATAACCTAAGGGGTGAGGATGTTTATTAGTAAGCGAAGGATGCTGGAAACAGGTAAATCACTTGCAGCCTGTTTTGGGGGGAAATAAAATTGCTTACATGGTTGCTAGGGATGACTTATTTCTGACGAATACCAATAGGGACCTATAGAGATTGGAGCTGAGAAGTGTCAGGGGAGAGGGGGAAAGAGAGCCACTGCTCCAAAGCATTGCCCATATATTTCATGGGGCATTGCTCAAAACATTGCCCATACGTAAGCATTGCCCTTCTCTGCAGGTGTGTCTGTGTGCTGTTCTCTGTGGCCTTGGCCCAGGTGTGGAAACAAGCATTGGAGGCTCACAATGCTTTACAAGGCACACTGCAGCATGCTTCACAAAGCCCCATGTTTATCTGAGGCTCAGATTAAAATCCAACCCAGAGAAGGATTCCCAGCTTAGTTACCCGCCCTGCCAATTAATTTCCTTGGAACATGCTCATGCCAACTACTTTTTGCTGGATAGCTCTCTAGGTTTATATCAGTGATTGTCCCTTGCTATACCATTTTGCATGGTCCACCTACTGGAAGTGCCACCAGATATAACTGGTGATGATAGTCAGTTACTTCCGTTAGGCATATTGCAGAGGCAAGAAAGCCTAGATACTTTTCCACTAGAGAACCAAAGACCAATAGGTGTCGTCACAGGCACCTGTGAGTGTGTGAAGCACTGTGCAGTCATCACAGGCATCCGTGTTTCACTGTGTTTCAGCACAACTCCAGGACTGAGCCAAGGGATGTTGTGATTGGTCAGCAGAGATATAAATGATCTGCCTGGATGCCCCATCTGTGTGGGTTGGAGAGAAAGGAATGCTGAAGGAGGGAGGTGCTGCTGGAGTTTTGTGACCTAAAAGATCTGTTGCCGTGAACTGCTTCCTATGTGTAACCTGAACTCGGACTGTGTATTGACGACCCTTATTGCCTACTACTTGAGACATCTAAAATATGCTACTCTTACAAGGTATGCAACGTCTGTCCTGAGTTATTGCTGCCCCTCTGGTTTGCCAGTGGCTTCTGCGGCAGGAGAGTCTGCTACACTCTGCTGGCCTCTTGGACTTGCTACAAGTCTGGAAGTTCCTGACAGGCACCAAGCTCAGCTTTCAGGGAAACGCCAGGCTCAGGTTCTTGATAACTTCTGGATTGGAAGGCCAGACACGGCACAACAAACACTGGTAAGAAGCTCAGGGCAGATAGGAGGGTGTTGTTGTTTTTTAGCATGCTGGAGCAGAGCCTCCTATTGCTGCTTGTTGTGTTGCTGGTCTCACCGCCAGGCAGTCGGGATCGGGGGGGGGGGTCCCACACATACCACCAAACACTACCCCAAGTACCACTGGTAGTGCAAATTGCTGTGTTTGGTGGCACCCCATATTCTTCATATGCCATTTCACTCTCTGGTTTCCTAACAAATTCATACTTGATGAAAAAAAATCAGGTGTGCCATCATGTCATGTGTGAAATGGCCCCCGGTTGCACTATCTGAAAGAAAGTGAAAGTAGGAGGTGAGTTATCCTACCTGGGTGGTCTGAGGGAGGAAATCAGGATCTCTTTGTCCTAGTAAATACCCATGAGCTTGTTCTTGACTGCAGCATCACAATGCTAGCCTCATTGAGCTCAGGGTCTCAAAGAGGTTGCTTTGTGAGTACTAAATTATGCTTCGGTTCCGGGTGTATAAAGTTTAAGTGCTTCACAATATGCATTTGGAATGATTTCAGGTCCAGCGAGCTTTTTTCACATTAAGGAAAATGAAGCGCAATAATGTCAGTATTAGTGGTGGCCATAAAATTAAAACTACTGCACTCCAATAAGAGGACTCATGACGGCATGTGATAATTTACTCACTGGACCTCGTTGGGTTCATTAGGTCTCCTGGATCTAAGAGCCTGTTGCAGCTTGGCTGAGACCACAGTCAGTGAAGCAAAAACAAAACAGCATGAAGATGAAAGCCGGCTCATTATAGTCTAATTTCTTAAACAAAACATTAATAATGTTAACATATATTAATTCAGGTAATTGCTGTGCTTCAGTGACTCTTACAAGGCAGCTCCCTTCCTTGGCTGCATTTGGAAATTCAAACTTGTCTTAGAGCGCAATCCTAACCTGGAGCTAGGCCAGAACAAGGGTGACTGTAAAGCACAATTGGACCACTCTCAGAGTCGGGGAGGATGATGCACATCTGTGTGCTGGCCTTTCTGACTCCGAGTGGTCCAAGCATACTTTGCGGTGTCCCTTGTGCTGGCCAAACTTTGCTGGCCTAACTGTGCTGCCCTAACTCCAGGTTAGGATTGCTCCCCAAGTATAATTAGACCTTAAACTCGGTTGTGTAACTGCTTGCTGACAGACGTGCGCCATGCTCCCTGACTCCAAGAGTAGTCCAAATGTACTTAATGGTGTCTCTTGTGCCGGCCTAACTCAAGATTAGAATCTGCTTTTGATGTTAAATGCAACACTGGCTGGTTGTGTCTCTGTTTTGTTTGGTAAGTAGCAACCAATTAAGCCAGCAGGAACTTGTTTGCAAACAGCAACAGTAGGGCAGGGTCCAGAATAGGACTGTGGCTGGGTTTTTAATAGGATGAAGAACATAACCCACATATCACACAGACATAGATGCAGCCATCCCGCCCCCAAGGTGTGCGCTGTATCCAGCAGAGGTGGAACAGATCAAGAGGCTTTGGAGGGGAAAAAGAATTGTTTCTCTTTAAGTAACCCAATCCAGAATGGGCCTCCTGACCTTGGACCTGTGGCAGCTCTGTAGCTGGAGCAAATTCAAAGTAAAGAGAGAAAAGGGGCAGGGAGGTTTGAAAAAAAAGGGTCTAGTGTGTACCATTGCTCTCAGATCCATCATTCCCACTGCCTCCCATCCCTGCTCCCCACGCCCCACCCTATTGCCACCTCATTCCTGCCCTTGTTCTGCCCTCCGCCCTGCCCCTGTTCTGCCTCCCTTTCTGACTTACCATCAGCAGCAGGTCCCAAAGAAGCCAACTCTGTGCACGATGCACAGAACGTGTTTTGTGACTGCTCTAAGGCAGTTACTGCTAATAGAACACTGATTTTGCCAGCATTAGTTCCCAGTAGGATGGGGCTGTCAATCCCCCAACCTGACATTGTGAATCTGATCTGTAAGGGCTCCAATCTGCTATTTTCCAAAGAAAGTGGAAGCATATCAGGAACAGTGAGATATGGGCAGCCCAGTCCTATACTGTACTGGAACAGACAGGCCGGGAGGCCTGCGCTGTATCCAGTGCTGTGTAGGAGGCAGCTGAAGGCCACCTTGGGGTAAGGGGATATTTTCCCCTTAACCCAGGGTTAGCCCTAGCAGCCCTAATAGGGCTTCTCAGATCCGCGCCAGCAAAATCAATGCTGCAAATCCAAGAGGCCCATGCAAGGCCGACAGGGCCAGGGCCGGAGTTAGGTTCTGGCCCGCTCTCCCTCCACCCTCCCCATGCCCCAAACACCTCCTGCCTCCCCTCCCTATGCCCTAAGTCGCACCCACCTCACTGGCCAAACTTGGCCAGTGCTTCCCCATTCTCCCAGGGCAGTGCGGAGGCAGGATCCGGTCTCCACAGGCTGGTATGACTGCCTATATTGGCCCATACCCTCTGAGTGGCACAGACGGCATGTTTGCGGCACTCAGGCCAGTGCAAGTGACATGTGCCAGCCTAAGGGCGCCACAGGATTGTACCCTTAACGACACTTTCAATCTAGCCATGTCTTCATATTCAGGCATGACCACAGAGATTAGGGCCACTTTGCTGGTTATGTGGCGGTGTTTTTAAATGTGCACCTAAAACACCTAAAAATGTACATCTTGATGCTCTTCAGTTCCACATATATAACTTGGCATACGTCTAAACCACAGACATAGATCAGATGAACATTTGGATGTGCCATCAAGCAGTCTATCTGTATTGTACCACAATGAGTGGGGCATACATTACAACACACATTTAAATGTGAACATCCGTCCATATTGTCAGGCAAGTTATCCAACTATAAACACCTTGTTGTACGCATTCGGAGTGAATGTGACAAAACATGTACTGGAATTGATGTGGTCATAAGGAAGTTGTGATTGGTGGTTACTGGTTTTTCAACTGATGCTAAGCAGCAAATCCAGGTATGTCGCTGTGCAGTGTGAAAAATGACCTTTTGTTAACAGAGCAGCAGGAGTTGCCAGGTAATTTCTCTGTAACTGCAGGTGTCATTTAGGTTGTGGATTTTCACTGTGACATATTTAGGAGACTAATTAATTCAGAGCTGTACACGGTATCATTCACTCTGCAGAAAGAATAGTGGTGGTATGAGGAAGGGGGATGGATATTTAAATGCCATGGCAACAAAATTATGACTCCAGAAAGGGAAGATTAACACATCCCACCTATTGGTATCAGAGTCATTGACGTGAGCATGTTCCAATGATCACCTGATAATCCATTTGCCAAACCAGCCCCTTATGAGTGCGTTTCTCAGCCAAACCTCATTGTCTCTGCAGTGACTTGTAATGTGGTTAATGACATTTCTGTGAGTCGTGCTGCGTACAGGATTTTTTCTTTTCTTTTCTCAAGCTTAATATTATTAGTTGTGATTACAGCAATGTGAATAATTCACCAGAATCATTTATTCAACAAATTGAATCTCTCTTTCTGTTTGTGCACTGTCTGTAAACAGAACTAAATTATTTGCAAATTTAATCACTGAATAATTCTTTTCTGCAGATCTGTAGACTGTTGTCTGGTTTGCAGTTTAATATGCAACTGGAGCTTTTCTCCCTCCTTCTGAGATGAATATTCAACAGTGACTTTTAACAATATCTTTTCATTAGGATTATGAAAATATCCACTGTGAAATTTTGTTAGTCTTCTTGAAACTCATTTGGCTCCTCTCAGATGTTCCATCTGTGGAGGACCCCCAAATTTGTTCTGAATGTTGCTTTAGGTAATGCCTGGTGCTAATCTCTCTCTTCCCCCTGTGTACACATGTGTGCATACATGCATGTGTGTGACTATTTCACTGTGAATTTTGCTTTAAGTAACCTTCTCCTTTTATAGCAATATATTAAAATTGAGCTATATGAAAAACTAAAACCAGCTGTGTATCAATCGGGACCAAAGCTAGAGGTTGGCATCAGGGTCATCCAAGGGCCTGCTGTCAATCTTTGAAGTGCCCAACTCACAGTCCACCCTGGTGCAAAAAGATTCTGTTCACAGATGGGGAGGCTGCCTATTGGAGATGAATGGGTACAGGATACAAAAGAAAAAACTACCAGCAAAAAAGGTGAATCCCACATGCTAGACCTATACTATCACATAATAGATAATTGCACTATCTGAAGCCATCCATTGAGATGTTATTAACCATGCAACAGGTGCTTAGAAAGATCTATGCAATTTGGGGTGCTGGTTGCAATCCCTGTGCTCAAGCACAGACTGCAGAGTTGGTCCTAGAGTCTTTGTGGCTTAGGGCAGTTTCTGAAGTTTGCAGCTTCCTCTATCCTGCTACCATTGTTGTGTGGGGGAGATGTGAGAAGCCGGGGAACGCTGGTAGGTCATCATTGGCTTTGAGTCTGGGTTGTAACACCCAATTGGGGGAATAGACGGCTGCTGTTGTCTTCGCCAGTATAGAAACTTGCATTAAAAGGGCAGTGGTGTTGTGATTAGGAACTTTCTATTGCAGATTTGCCTTAATAAACTATGGCCCATTTGATCCAAACCATCTTCTTGTTTTATTGGGGTGTGCATGCCAGTACTGCTCTATTATTTTCACTCTGTAGTGTTCCCCTATAGAGCAAGTTGGGTAGAAGGAGTGCTTTTGAGTAGGCAACTGGCAGAAAGGCAAAGAGTTAGATATTCCCCTTCCCTGCCATTCTTCTCTATTGTAAGGGTTCTCAAACTGGGGGTTTGTGGCCCACCATTGGGCCACAACCCAATTTTGGATGCACATTAGGCTATGTGCATCAGGGTTAAACTACTTGCTACTTGGAGCACTGCTGCCCAATTGCCATTATAGCCACAAAAGCGGTTGGTTAAGTGAAACTTGTTTTCCAGTGGGTCCCAAAGCTAAAACATTTGAGAACCACTGCTGTATTGCCACTCTGAGGTTGCTTTGCATTTTTTAAAACAGCAGACAGATGCACATCTTCCATGTAATGTATAGTTTGGCTCTGAAATACTGCAGAATTGCCTGAACTGATTTGAGGTTAGTCACTGCATTATGGTGTAGGTTACTACTCTGAGCATCTCTGTTTTTGACCAGAAGTCCATAGCATTGACTCACACAGAGAAGTTGTAGCTGACCTCTTCTGAGGGCAGCTAATTCCGTGGCAGTAGTGGCAACAGGCTGCTTTCCAATTCAGAGGCAGCAGAATGTCCTGCCCTTTCATTAATTTCTCATGGCATGCCTGTAGGTCGCTGAAATCACATTAATGTAGCCATGGCACACAAACTATTCCACATCAATACATGATATGCAGACTGGTGGTTTAGAGATCAGGGAGCAACAACGTATCTTCTCAATAATCAAATCAATCAATCAAATAGTATTTATATACTGCTTTCCAACACAAAGTTCACAAAGCAGTTTACAGGCAAATAATAATAAAGTTAAATGGCTCCCTGTCCCAAAAGGCTCACAATCTAAAAAAAATGCAGAACACCACCAGCAGCAGCCAGTAGAAAAGACACTGCGCAGGGGTGAAAAGGGACAGTTACTCTCCCCCTACTAAATATAAGAGGAACACCACGTGAAAAGTGCCTCTTGCCCAGTTAGCAGGGGTTAACTGTCTTAATGCAACAGAAGACTGTCGTGTGTACACTATGGGCAACAATTATCCTATTCTGCCATGCACACTGCAATCTCTTTTTCCAAGGAATCCTATCTTTACAGTATATTTACCTGGCACACAATTAATAGCAGCTGAACACGGATCCTTCCTTCTTCTCCCCACTTCCCCATAAATAATTCATTCCCACTAGACAAAGCTGAGGGTAAAAAAAATTGATGTTTCGTTGTCCAGGTGATGAAGTGGAATAAGTGGAGTTCCTGTCTGGTTATCAACAAGGGTAATCCTTGGGCCAGTGTGGTTAACCAATAATCCTTTACACAAACTAGGTGCACTTTAGACAATTCAAAAAGTCCCAGAGGGCGTAGTAAATGTCATCCAGTACAATGTTTGGTCTCTAATTGCATTGTTGGTGTCATCTGTGGTCTCCGAGCTGCAAAAGGAGCCTTTTTTCCCCTTCTATTGTTTTAAATTACACTAGAAAAATCAATAGAATGAGATTCTGCTTTGCAACAGTTAGTTTAAGCTTTTCTATTTACTATTGAACCACCTGTTAGAGGTACAATTTTAGGGAAACTGTTGACACTAAATTGATGCTCCTCTGAAGATTGTTTGCTCATGAACTGATCATATCCTCCAAGGGTGTTTCTATAGACTCTGAGCTTTTCTACAATACAAAGGAAAAAAAAAACGGTTCCCATTCCTTGACCATCTTCTCTTAAATTAATTGTTTGGGGGGTGGGAGGAGAAGAGTTTGTTTTCTATGCACTCAAAAAAATTGAATTCAGTTCTATGGAAAATCTTATCATCTCATTCTTTTCTTTGGGAAGAAGTGTCCATTTGGTATTTTCAGAATATTATTGTGAAGTTGTTGACCGAGGCTAGTTGTAACTGGCAGTGCTTTATTTTGATACACATGTAACATGTACACACAGGGAGAAAAATTGTGCTCAGGATTTTTATAGATGTTTTCCCCATTGAATTCTATGGGATGCTCATGGAGTAAACTAATCGTGGTCCTTCTTGGCAACTTAAGGACCCCTGCGAGGTTCTGCCTTTGTTTCCTTAGCCAACTGAGGGTGCAGTAGCTAGTCTGGAGGTCCACTGGCTCATTAACATACCTCCTTGACAGAATTCATTCCGATTGGTGAGGGCCACTGGAGTCAGGGACCCTTCTTTTGTTTTGTTAAACTTTTCCCACCAAAACAGGGAGCTCAATTGCTCATAGTGGGTGGCTGTTATTACTGGTCTGGCCCATGTTTCTCCAGGGAGGCTCCCAGCACACAGGGCATCTATACATCAGCTTCCTAGATGCCTTGAAATAAGAGTAATAAAATACAGACTGGATAATACAGCTGAATGGAACATATCCTCGTTGGCCTTCAGGAGCTGAATTAGCTACCAGTCCATTCCTGAGCACAATTCAAAATGCTTCTTAACCTTCAAGGCCATGTAGATTTTTTAGATAGCTAGATACCTTTATTGGCATAACAAACACAAACAGACATACACAAGGTGCAAAGTACAACTTTAGGAACGTCCCCTAGAACACTAAAACTTTAAATTTGATTCTCGGGCTGTATTAATCTTAATTATATCCAACAGAAATTTGCCAAGGGTGAATTTAGAAGGGCGATTTCTTTGGCCCGCTGTAATTCAATCCCCTCGGCGGTGCTAACGGGCCGATTCAACAATATTCCCTTCAATGACAGATTATGTCCTTGCCCAATGAATGCTGTAGAGACGCTACCCCATATTTTCTTCCACTGCCCACTCCATTTGGCCGCGAGGGATAAATTTTTTGCCTCTCTCCCACAACAAAAGCCCTGGCTTACCGATGAAGCCTACCTTAGTTCTATTTTACAGTGGACGGATGAGAATTCTTTGACTGCTCTTGGCCATGTATCTTAAGAACCAACTACTCCCTTACAAACCCATCTGAATGCTGAAATAATTTACTGAATTCTTTCTCCAGGTGCTTCAGTCTTCTGAGCTAAGGCAGTTGGTGTGAGGGGGAAAGCCCATAAACAATAATTTGCACTAAAAACTAACAGGGAAAAGTCTACTTCAGGCTACAGGCCATGATGGGTGGTGCAACCTCCTTATTTTAGAAGTAAGCTATCTCGGAATGCCAGATGCAGGGGAATGGCAATGAGATCCAAGTATCCTATTGCCCTGTGTGCTCCATGAGGCATCCGGTGGGCCACTGTGAGATACAGGAAGCTGGACTAGATGGGCCTTGGCCTGATCCAGCAGGACTGTTCCTATGCTGATTGGCTGCCACTGGACTGAAAAAGAAGAACTAAGATCGCTCATTTCCCCACATCTCTTCCCTGTTGGGCTCTCATGTTGTGGGTTGAAGTTTGAGGTGGATCCAAGTTTTTGACAAGTTGGATCATTGTACTAGAGTTATCATTAAGATGTTGCTTACAATGAAATCTAAAGTAAATTAGGTAGTTTCCCCCCGCCCTACAAAAATGCTGAGGTGCTTCAAGAAAAGCCAAAATAGTTTCAATAAGACTTGCAATAGTTTTCAAGGGAACTTCAAAGATCTTTAGGCTGTCACCTAGATTTCACTAAAGTGAACTTCAAAGAGAATTTTGAGATTCCTTTCCAGACAAATCATCTGAAGAATTTTAAAAGAAGGCAAAATACAAGACCAGGAAAATTGATCAGGGCGATTTACACATCTCCAGGCTTCCTAAATAGTTATTTTGCTACCGTTTCTGCTTGTTGTGAAACAATAGATTTGTGGTACTAATTATCTACCCAGATTCTTTTACAATTATACTACAGTGGGATATTGCATGACAGAAGTGATTGAACTCAACCAGCAATTTACCTCTGAAAGCGTGATAATAGGGGTTACAAATGAAATCAGGAATGACATTATTTGCTCAGAAAAAGAGGCTTTGATAGCATCATTTGTTTGATTTGAAAATTATGTGATAGAAAGTGTTATGCAGTAAATTAAAGAGCTACCCATATGCCCCATATTCACAAAAGCTATTTCAGACTGCATATTGCATGTGAATAAAATAATTCAAAACATCAGAGTCTGTTAATATCTGATTAATAGTCTATTTATGGTGCAATTAGTTGGCTTTAGCACCAATGAAAACATCACTTTATGCCAGAGGTTCTCAAACATAGTGGTAAATGCTTGCCAGGGTAGGAAGAAGGTAGCATTGTGATTAGGAGGATTGCGCTGTACCAGGGGTGAAGGTATTTTCTTTAAAAAATTACCCCATGTAGTGCGTGGCGCAGCAAGTTAATCCGCTGTTGCTGGGCTTTCCGACCGCAAGGTTGGGAGTTCAAGACTGCGTGACGGAGTGAGCTCCCGTTGCTTGTCCCAGCTCCTGCCAACCTAGCAGTTCGAAAGCACCTAAATGCAAGTAGATAAATAGGGACCACTTTGGTGGGAAGATCACGGTGTTCCGTGCACTACGGCGTATAATCATGCCGGCCACATGACCTCGGAAGCTTGTCCTTGGACAAAAACGTTGGCCCTACAGGCTTTGAAAAGGAGATGAGCATCGCCCCCAAAGTCGGTCACGACTAGACCATTCGGTCATGGGGAAACCTTTACCTTTTATGCAGTGCCAGCCTCCTGCCCGCTCCTGCCCATGTCACTCTGCCTTCCCCCTTCCCATTCCACCTCACCCTTGCACTGGACCTACCTGCCCTGGCAGGTGTCCCTGTGACTACCGGTGTGCATGCAATGGGATACTACTGCAATGCTTTTGTGACACTGCATGCTGGCGAAACATGCCAGCTACTAGTGCAACTAGTGGTTAGGATTGGGCCGTTGCTTTTGAGTACATAGGGTTTTGAGTATGCATAGGATTGTGCTGTATGTTGTCTTTCTGTTGAGTTGTATTTGCATATGTTTTTCATTTGACCCACTGGCTCCGATGGACTTGCCAAATGTCCACATATTTACAGATTTAAAAGTCTAGGTCTCCAGATTTAAGTTGACTGAAAGTATGTGCTGTGTATGATTTCTATTTGCAATGTGCTATGGACTGAATTTCAGTAAAGAAAAAAAAGGTTAATATATGAAGCAGTTCTAAGTATAACCTGCTGAAACAGAGATTAAAAAGTAACTTTATATTGACGGTGACCCATCTTGTAAAAAAGCCCAAATAAGAAATGGGAGCACTGCCCATCATTGCACAGTTTTCACTTCACAAGCCTAGGCCTGTTTACTCAGAAGTGAGTCCATGTTTGTTCAATGGAGCTTACTCCCAGGTAGGTGCATCTATGCCCCATTATGTTATTTCCTGAATAATAGTTTTCTTCCTACTTTTCTAAGCTGCTGCCATTCAGCGTTACACCAATGTCACAACCTTTGCCATGTCTGCTGACATTATCAATTTATCCCTGTTGAGGTATCTACTGCTTATTACTCAGGACGTCTTCTGAACACACACTTTGCCAACACACATTTCAGTTAAGACTGTGATGTGTTAAAATGAGATACTTTTGTTTGTTTACTTCAAATTGTTTCTGTCAGACTTATAGCCTCCATCACGTTATTTTTTTTCAATTAGATAACATTTCACAAAGTCCAGACTTGTCTGTCTTAGAATTCCTTTCCCTTGTCACTGTGATGAAACAGGAAGACACTTTTTTTCCAAAAAAAGAAAATAAAACCTTCCACTAAAACTTCCCACAACATGCTTGTCTTGTCACTTATTTTGATTTGCTTCCAAATTCGCAGGCTGTCAAATTGCAGCAGAATAACAGCCCCCCCCCCAAAAAAAAGAGAGCAATGACAGATGCTCTGGTTTATATGCAAAGAATAAAGAATCAAAGAGTTTGAAGGAAGGTGATGCCATCTAATCCAACTTCCTGCTACAACAGTACTCCCATAGATCCACCTGGGTGATCCAAGTCTAAGGGTGAATGCAGGCCTACATTATTAACCAGCTCAATCCTAATTCCCCAGGTGGCAATGCAGCACAACAGGGTGTCTGCTATATCCTGGAAGAGAGTTTTCAACTCCATAGGCCTCCTTAGGTAAGGAGCCTTCTAATCTGCACAGGTCTAAGTGGTTCCATGAAAGCAAATTGGGCCCAGAAAGGGGTGAGGATCGGGCAGATGCTTCTGCCCCTAAACCCACTCCCTTCCCAGGCCTGATCCACCCTTCTCCTAATTCTGTCCAACACTTGCCCTATGCCATCCCCACCCTGCCTCCCTCCCATCCCATTGCGTAGTCTTATGGGTTCTGAGCTTATGGGTTATAGGCTAATGGGTTCTGAGCTGTCTGGGACAGCTCAGGAGAGAGATCTTGGGGTGCTGGTGGACAACCCAATGAAGGTGTCAACCCAGTGTGCGGTGGCAGTGAAGAAGGCCAATTCCATGCTTGGGGTCATTAAAAAAGGGGTTGAGAATAAAACAGCCAATATTATCATGCCATTTTACAAATCGATGGTAAGGCCGCACCTGGAATATTGTGTACAGTTCTGGTCACCGCACCTCAAAAAGGACATAGTGGAGTTGGAAAAGGTGCAGAACAGAGCAACGAAAATGATTATGGGGCTGGGGCACCTCGCTTATGAAGAAAGACTGCAGTGTTTGGGGCTCTTCAGCCTAGAAAAAAGGCTCCTGAGGGGGGACATGATTGAGACATACAAATTATGCACGGAAGGGATAGAGTCGATAGAGGGATGTTCTTTTCCCTCTCTCAAAACACCAGAACCAGGGGGCATCTGCTAAAACTGAGGGTTGGGAGAGTTAAAACAGATAAAAGGAAGTACTTTTTTTACCCAGTGGGTAGTTAATCTGTGGAACTCTTTGCCACAGGAGGTGGTGATGGCATCTGGTCTAGATGCCTTCAAGAGGGGATTGGATGGATTTCTGGAAGAAAAGTCCATTGTGGGCTATAGGCCATGATGGATTGTGCAACCTCCTTACATTATTAGTAGGCTACTTTAGAGTACCGGGTGCAAGGGAGTGGCAACAGGATGCAAGCATCTTGTTGTCTCATGCCTCCCTGGGGCACCTGGTGGGCCACTGTGAGATACAGGAAGCTGGATTAGATGGGTCTTTGGCCTGATCCAGCAGGGCTCTTCTTATATTCTTATGGTCTTACCAGTGTCTGTGGCCACACAGAGCTAGCTGCTTGCACCCCCTTTTGAAACAGCTGGAAAATGCATTATGCCACCTAAGCACTTGTTATGGTGTACTTAATGTATGGTATGCCTAATGTACTGTCAGAATCAGGTTGTAAGTGCGGGTGACAGTGTTTTCAACACAGACTTTCTCCCCTGTGAACAAACATGTGTCCTAATGGACACCTTATGTGAACATGTGTGCAAACAAGTGTCCAAACTACTGTCATACTTTGGAATATGTAACTGTCTTCATGCTTAGTGTGCCACTAGTACAGTGATCTGGGAACAGGGGTAAATTACCCCAAATGGGGTAAAAATGAAATTCCTAGGGGTAATGGACGGTCGCGCTGCCGAGACACAGCCGGGCATGCATATGAATCTATATGCATGCCTGGCTGTGTCTTGGCAGCGCAACTGTCCATTACCCCCATATCCTCTGCTCTGTGTTCTGTCCCCGCCCCTGCACATGGCCGCGCACCGGGCTTCTTGCTTCGCTCCGCACATGGCCGCCACAGCCACTCGCGCCGCCCTGGCACCCTGTCGGGGAGGTGCCCATTGGCCACTGCAGCTGTTGCTCAGGGCTGGGGCGGAGCTGCCCGCCCTCCTTTTTGCCGGGAAGGGGCTGCCGCGCCGTGCCAGAGCTGGCAGCGCCCAGGTAGGGGGGGAGCAGAAGCCTCCGGCACGCGTGTTCAGGAGGAGAGGAGAGGCGAACGTGCCCTGGACTGGCTCCGGGACTGCATGCACCACCAGAATCCCCATCCCCTTCGGATGGGGGCAGATCCCCCACTTTGCCCGTTGGCGCCCCCCCCCGGAGTGACCCCCTGGCTCCTGAGAGGGGGGGGGAGCTCTCTTCCTATGCCCGCTGATGCCCCTCTTAGTACCCCCCACATCCCCATCTCTCCCCCCCACCAGGCCCCTATCCAAAAGTGCACCTGCCCCCTGCAGCCCCTCCCTGCAGCCCTTCCCTTGCCAGGTTGCCCCACTCGCCCCCCCACTGCCTCTTTCCTGCGCCCCCGGCTGGGATAGTCTTGGCTGGCCCAGGAGTGTCTCCGCCGCCAGCCCGCTCTGGGTCTGCCCTGGGGTCGGGAGTCTCTCTCGCCGTCTCTGCAGGCTGCCCGAAGTGCTTGAGGCCTTCCTGGCCTCCCCTGCCCACCTGCTCTGCCTCTGGGTGGTGGCCTTGTTCCAGGGACGGATGGACGGAGGGACGGAGGGAGGGAGCAAAATCTGCTTTTCTTTCCTCCCCAGGACCTCCCGCTGATAGGGGAGGGGAGGCTCCCTTCATCTGCAGCTCCTTCTCTGGGTTGCTCTCAACCCTCTTTGATTTTGGGGAGTCGAAAAAAAGGGGCCCTGGCAGCGGTGGTGGTGCCAGCAGCAGCCCTCTTTGGAAAGAGAGTGCCGGAATGGCAGCGTGTGTCAATACTCCCTTATGGAGAATGATGGTTGCATGTCGCATCTTCTCTCACAGTAACAGACAACCAACTTTTAACAAAGGGGGTGGTGGAGGGGAAAAAACACACACCTTCTTTTGCATTCAGTTGGCCCCACAAAGTAAATCTGAAGTTATGTAGTTGGATGTTTACTGTGATTGGATGGGAAAAAAAGTTTGGTGCGACTTTTGAAGTTGATTCTAGGACCTCCTCAGGAAATATACTTACAATTAAATTCCCCCCAAAATACGCAACAGCAAGTCCTCAAAGTTTGATGAGGCTGCAATCCCACTCACACTTACCTGGGAGTAAGTCCCATTGACTATAGTGGGACTTACTTCTGAGTAGCAATTCATAGTATTGTATGTGATATGTATGTGATGTATTGTATGTGATATGTATGTGATATAGATATAGAGTTGTATGTGATATAGAACTACAAGTGAATATTTTTAAAAGGGAGTCAATAATAGCAGATCCTCCTCTATTACCACCGTAATCTTTCTAGGTAAATCTTAATATCAGGGAGCTTTCAAATCAAGGGGGTAACTTTGGCGTATCTAAATATATTTTGGGGTAAAAGGTAAAAAAGTTCCCTGACCCCTGCACTAGTAGAACACCCAATGACACAAGCAGTGCCAAGCCAATTGGTGTATAAAACACACAGGGCTCTAACTGGGCTTGTGGAATTCAGACAAGTGTTTCTTATGCACTGCACCGCTACTGTGGAAGTCCCTTAATCAGGGTGTCTGGTGCTGAAGAGGAACTCACCATGTCTCACTTCCTTCTTTATGAATCAAATTACTGATCTTGAATCTGAGTAACAGGTCACATGAAGATATCTCTTGACTATGATGATGAGGCATAAAACAGACACTTGCCCGCCTCTTAGTGGGTGCGCCATCTATGTTTCTTCATACAAAGTCATAAAGTTCTTAAAATCCATCTGTTCTATATAGAATTTAAAAAGTGTGTGGACACTGGCCAAAATGGTAAGGTGGATTCTGAGAAATATACAGGGATTACATAGCATGTGGAGCATGACAAATGGCTGAGAAAGGAGCAGATGATTGACAGAATGACTACAGGGCAACAAGGAACCAGGGGAGATAAGTGAGAGAGAAGGATGAAATAATTTCAGGACTCTTGTGCAAGGCTTTAGGTGCAGAAAGCCTTGCGCTTCCCCTTTGTGTATCTTTGTACTTAGTTTCACCGTTTGTGAGATTCTGTCCTGTACTTCCTCAAAGAGAGACTGAGACTGAGGCAGAATGTGGCAACACTTGCTTTAGGCTAGAAACTTTACATTTTGCCTCAGGGACCAAAATGGCCTCTGGATAAATTATAGCGACACCTGTAGGGTTTAATATAGAAGTTGCCTTACAATTCAGAATCTCATAAAAAGTGGGTTTTTTTCCCCTTCTAGCTTCCTGTAATTAGAGGTGACTTGATTGTTAATGAGAAGCAAATTCAAAATGGCATTGGAGATTTGCAGAAATTTCAGAATGTGCATATTTTCAAAATGTGCACTTTAACATGTGTGTTACTCAATGAGCATTCAGCATTCATGGGCTATTGTGAACAAAATCTCATGGTGAAGAATTCTACCCTCATCATCAAAGAGCCAGACCTCATCATCAAAACTAACATGTGAAAAAATAGGAAGATTGAATTGTTTACTTGAGAAATGTACTCATTTTCAAATTTGTTTGGCATTCTGCAACACCTGAATTTTTGCTATACTAGAATAAATGGGACAATGGATGTGACCTTAATTGTCACTCTATACTTAACTTATACTCCAGAAACTGTTATTTGTCTTTCTGTGTTTTATGGGACATACATGTGATTGTTTTGTGAGGTAATTTTCTGCAATACAAGAAAATACACAGGTAATACATGTGAGGTAATTTTCTGGCAATTACATGATAGCTGAATTTTTCATTGCAAATGTTGAAACTATGTAATACGAAATAAGCACTAATTGTAATGTTTTGGTCACCTCTAGGCAGCAGTCTTTATACATGCAACTCTTCCTGGTGTGTTCATGGTTAGGGCTGCCCAACAAGACTTTATAGGCCTGGTAAGCTCCATGTATTCAGGAGCAGAATCCACATCTAAGTTTCCTCCCCTTCAGGACTCTGGGCCCCCACTACTTATGCATGTTTGGGGATTTCTTCTGCTGGGAAGTTGGTTTGGCAATTGGTCAAAGTACATCAGGCATTTATGAGAATAGAATGACTTGCATACTTCTGGGATGGTGACTGCCTAAAGGACTCCTAGGGCCCAATCTTACTGAGATTGGTAAGCCACATCAATGGTGCCAGAGTGCCAGCACAATTTCCATCATATCCTAAGCCTGGCCAGCAAAAGTGTGGGAGTAGGGGAGATAGCTGAGCCAGAGCCACATCCTGCCAGCACCATCAGCCCAGCAAAATGTCTTAACATTCCCAGCAACAGTAGCCATGACATTGGCACCATAGTGGCATGGCGACTAAGCAGTGCTGCACAGATGCCGCCACAGCCAACACACAGGCACAAGCGTGGTGCTCTTCTTCACAACTGAGTGATGCTGCACAGATGCAGCCAATGACTCACCCACTGGACTGCAAGCCAGCCTGTCAAGCCTATACCAGGCCCCAGCTTCCATGGAAGCAATTGCATAGGCAAATTCTGGAAAAACTAGACAGGTTGCACTGTTCCCAGGAAGCTTTGGAGGCCACAACCCGACACACCTGCTTGGGGCACCACCACCCCCGAATGCAATGCTGCCTGCAGCCTGCCCCTGAAGTGACCTACAGAGGACCAAGCCAACACTTGAATACATGGTGAGATGACAGGGAAAGTGTGTAGCTGACAAGGCCCATAGCTGCTATGCAGCAGTTGCAGGGGCGATCCTGGGGGGGGGAGGTTGCACCCAGGGACATACCCCAACATGCAGGTGCCACCCCCATGGCCTTGCACAGCTTGATAGCACTATCCACCCCTCCGAGAAGGGGTGGCTGGCGCTTGGTAGGTGTGTCCTCCAGAATCAGATTGGCACCTGGGGCATTTGTCCCCCTTTCCCCACCTCAGGAATGCCTCTGAGCAGCTGAGCTGTCACTGGTCACTGCAGGTAGACATGCTATAGGTATCCCTTGGGTTCTGCACAGTGTCTTTACCTATGGAACAGCTTCCTGTAAGGAGCATGAAGGGACACAGAGAGAGCTTAGACAACCGCACCTGGCCTGAGATGAATTTCCCGGCTTGAGATGAATACTCAGTACTTGCAAGGGACAAGGAAGGCCATAGAAAGCCCTAAAAGGGTGTTTATTAAAAGGCTGTATAAACAAGGCAAAATAAAAGGAACAGAAAGGGAGTACGGATGATCAGAAAGATAAGGCGTAGGTCAAAACTGTTTTGTGCCCAAAAAAGTGTTTGGCAAGGTTGATACAGAACGTACAAGACTAGAAAATAACAGATGGCAGATGCTGCAGCATAATTGGATTTTACCATACTTTAGCTACTTTACATTGCCTAAGAGAAAAGTGGAATGGAGTCCAGTTCATTAATGGCTAGATATAGGGCACCATGTGGTGATATGATGACAAATGAGTGACCAGCTACCAAGAGCAGCTCTGCGTGTATCTTTAAAAAATACCCTTAGGTTTGCTGATGTCATAGCGTCAGCAGGTTGGAGGAATGAAAGTCATCTGGGGCCTTTCATCCTGCCCCTTTACCTATCCAGTTGAGCTTGGCTGCCCACTCAGTGTTTGTGTGTGCCAGCCTCAACAGGAGGATTGGCCAGAATCCTTCAGGGCACAATCCTATGCAGTGCTGGAATGGTGAGGCCAACTCGGCAGCGCCATATCCAATGATGCATAGGAGAGGCTGGAGCCCCTCCCCATGGCAAGGGAGTGTTCGCTCCTTTACCGTAGGGGAGGCTCCAGCCTCCCCTCTGTGCTCCTCGGATCTGTGCCCACTAAACAGCGAGGAGACCGCATGGCCCGAATTGGGGCCTCGTGGCCTCGCGGACGGGCTTAGGAAGTGGCCATATGGCCACCTCCCAAGCCCGCCACCTCCCACAGTGCTGCCCGCTGGCACTGTGTTGCCAGCAGTGCCAGTCCTGTTGCCTTAGTGCCAACACGGGGAGGCTGCTAGGCGCCCCCACGTCGGCACTAAGGCCTTAGCACTGACGCAACACTATGTGTCAGCGCTAAGCACCAGATACAGTAATGGCACCTAAATGATTTAGCAACAGGTACTCACTTTTGATTGGCACTTGTGTCGGGGCCTGCCCACCAGAAGTGAGGTCATAGCCGGAACCCAGGAACCGCCCCCAGGAACCGCCACGCCTCCTTGGTAAGCCGCATGGCGGCCCGGGAGAAGGCCTGGTAGTCCGGGCATTCCCCAGGGCCGCCGCGCAGGATACCAATTCCCCCCCCCCAGGAACCGCCACACCTCCTCGGGAGGGAGCCCCAGGCAGCCTACCTGCTCATGCTGCTGCTGCCGTCGGTCTCCCTCGCTCCGCTGCCTGCCTGCCTGGCTCTGAGAACGTGAAGGCAACTCAAACGTGCAGGCAATTCAAACGTTGCAGGGGGCGGAGTGGAGCGCTGATGGAGTCGACGAGTGGGCGGGTGAATGGGTGGGGCCAGCCCTAATGCTAGGAACGGGTACTCGCGTATCCCCGCATACCTGCTACATGACATGTCTGACCAGATAGGATGGCGCTGCCCGCCATGAAGACAGCAAATATACATAGTTCTTGCCTGGGGTGCCATGTGACTCTTCTACAGCGGCACAGACAGGACAGGCAGATGAGTCAGTAACTTAGGCAACTGATGAATTACAAAAGCCAGGAGGGGTTTAAGAAGGTCTCAAATAGAGAAAACATATAGAAAATGAGAGGGGGGATCAGGAATTTTAATCACGGCAGCTGTCTGGTTATAAACTGCTTGTCTTGAGTTCATTCATGAAGGCAAGGTATCTGTGACTTTTTTTCCTTATTATAAGTTCCATTTTATGTTGTGTTGCAGTTTACATTGCATTTAGCTTTCTGTCATAGACAAAATCATGATCTAGATTTCTGAGACACCAGAACATGCAACAGGAGAAGGCTATGGTAGTTCTGTGCAGTATCGGAGATGCTCCGTCCCTTGCCAGTGGATGATTTAATGCAATGAAGTCAGGACAGCCTGAAGGCAGAAGCAATCTTCTCTCTGAGCTAGATTTGTCAAAGGAGCTTAGCTTTAATTTACCCAGAATACTCAGCTCTTTGGCTCCTTGGGTCAGTAAAATGTCACATACACACATGTTATATAAAATGGCAATTATGTCAAATGTATCATCTAACTGAAATATGCAGCTTTTCTATTATGTCTCCAAAATGATCTGCAAGTTGGCTCACTTGTGACACCAAAAATATATATATTCCCTGTGTGTCTTAAAAATAGATCCCTGTAGGGCAAAACCCTCGAAATGATTCTGGAATTTGCATACCTCACCCTGTGTAAGTCCCTGCTGATTGCATTAACAATTCGAACAACCATTTGTGTCAATGAGTGCTCTTTTAATGCCACAAGTCATGTCTGAACATATTCCGGAGCAAAGAATGAGGCAAAGAAACTGGCTTTCTTGAGTATTCAGCTATCAGACCATTGAAATGGTCTGAACGTACTGAATTAGATGAAATAAGAATCTCTGGACCTAAATCCAGCACACTGTATGATTTATTACCCAAAATTGCGCACACTTTCACATTTCAGATTTTCTAATTGTCACATTCTAAACCTCAACATACCTTATGGACCTCAAATTTGCATGTTATAGATGGGATTGTGGCTGTACTAGGCACAAGATCAGTTTCCAAAAGCTGAAGATACGGAATAGTGGCTGAGGTTGTCACTTTATTCACTTCATATAATGCCATCAATACCTTGGGCGCATTCCAGAGGAGTGTAAGCAAAAAAAGACAGGTCCATTCTCTTAGGAGCATACTTTTTATTTGTTCATTGGCAATATTTTATACAGAAGCTTCCGTTCCTACATAAGAAAAAGTGGCTGTTTGTACATTGCTCTTAAGTCCTACTGTAAGTAGTGAACACGTGAAATATATAAAAAAATGTATTTAGAGTACATTACTCTGTTTTATGTCACCTTACCTTGAAAAGCAGGCTAACAGGGCTTGCTGGGTCTGCTTAGAATAAGATGGGGAACGTTCATGAATGCCAAGTTATGGGTGCTGCTACAACCACCACCACCACCAATGTGTATACCACCTTTTCAAAAGGATAATTCATATATTTCATAGCTAAATAAATGCATGGTATGCCCAAAGCTCTCATAATCTAATGCATGTCAAGATGCGATCATCTCTGGACGTATGGCCAGGCATGTTTGCTTTTTGGAAGCTCTTAACTGGGGACGCTTCTGTATTGTTTTGATTGGACTATATTATCTGTCTTGAAGTCTGATGATAGTGAAGTGGTACTAGTGATAGTGGTGAAGGCTAGGAAGTATATAAATTTTAAGAGTACAGAAATCTCTGTAGCTGTTCCTTCATTGAAATACTGATCCTGTGTGGATGGATAGAAGGGACTACTGGGTTTCAAAAGCTGCATGGCACAACTGTTGCTGAGTCATATCAAAAGAATATTATTTTATTTGTGTAGGGTTTTTCCCCCCCCAAAATTTTATTTGTATCTATATCTACAGTTTGGGATTAGGAAAGAAAAATGCATAGGGTTAAGGGTACATAGGATGATACATTAGGGATCCGTCGGTTATCAGCAAATTCATTTTCTAAGCTACACATCTGGTTACCATATCTTAAAAAATCAAGTATAAATTTCAGTTTTTCTAATCAATTAAACTTTAAACTAAACATTCCTTTTGTCTTCATATTACTACTGCCTATCCATCTAACCACACATAAAATATTTTCCATATATTTTTAATTCTAACTACTTCAACATTTCTAACTCTTTCGGTTAGTACATCCATCTCAACTATTTCATATATTTTCTGTATTAACATTTCTACTGAAGGTATAGCTACATTTTTCCACATCTGTGCATATATAAGCCTTGCTGCAGTGTTAACATGTATCATAATGTTTTTCTTCTTTACTATAGCTATTTGGTACAATATTTAAGAGAAACAATTCCGGTTCCAATGGGATAACACATCTCAACCAGTAGTGGGATCTGCAAATGAAGAAGTGGAATGCTGGGCGGGACTTACGCGGGACTTACGCGGGACTTACGTGTGATTGGCTGCCCGTCTGCTCCGTTCCGACGCCCGCCGCACAGGCTGCCCTGGCCTCGGAGGGGGCACCTGCTCGCCCGAGGGGAAGGGTGGGGGCCACCCTTCCCCCCGGGCAAGCAGGCCCCCCTCCGAGGCCAGGGCAGCCCGCGCGGCGGGCGAGGGGGGCATCGGAACGGAGTGGATGGGCTGCCAATCAAACGGTAGTCCCGCCCAGCGTTCCACTTCTTCATTTGCAGGTCCCACTTCTGATCTCAACATCTCTTGTAGCCATGTACACACTTTCTCTCAATATCTTTTTGCCTTATTACAGGTCCACCACATATGATAGAAGGTCCCTATCGATTCTTGACATTTCCAACCACTATTATTTGTTCCAGGGTATATCTTAGCTAGTTTATCTGGTGATATATGCCACCTATAAAACATAAACATTTTATTTGAGTGATATTGCTTTAGTCAGTTTAATATTTGTTTTCCAAATTTGTTCCCAGCTATCCATCGATATATTATGTCCCATATTTCTTGCCCACTAGATCATCGTATCCTTCACTAACTCATCTTCCATGTTCATATCTAATAAGAATCTATATATTTTCTTAATATATTGACCTTTGTCCACTAAAAACAATTCATCAAATTCTGTATATTGTATATAAAACCCCACTTTCTTGTCTTCATTCGATCTGGATTTTATCTGTACTTCAGAAAACCATTCTAATTTAATCCTTTTTTCTAACAAATCATTTTTCGAGTATATTTCCATTCTCTCATTCAGGTGTTCATCGTATGCTTTATTTTGATTCTCAGCCGATCGATCTACTTTAGATGCAATTTCCAGTGGTTTCACCCATCTTGGTATCTCTGTATAGATCTTATACCTAATTTGTTCCCATACTCGTAACAATGCTCTTCTTATTATTATAAGTTGCCTAAAATATCCAAAATACTTTGCTTTGTCATATATAAGAAAAGCATGCCATCCAATTTGTAGATCATGTGTCTCTAATCTTATCAATCTTTGATTCTGTGAGTTTGCCCATTCCTTAATCCAGTTTAATGCAGCTGATTGATAATAAATTTCCCAGTTTGGAAGACCTAATCCCGCTCTGTCTTTATGTTCTTATAATAATTTCATCTTAATTCTTGCTTTTTCCCCCTGCCATACATATTTTGCTGTAATTCTATTTAGTTCTATAAAAAAATCTTTTTCAATATAGTTGGTATTGTTTGAAAAAATAACATCACTTTTGGTAATATGTTCATTTTTATAGTTGCAATTCTTCCCATCAGCGATAATCTTAGATTTTTCCACTTTTCTATATATTTTTCAATCTCCTTCAACAATTTAAAGTAGTTATCTTCCATCAATGTACTCGATTTGTTCGTTAAAAAATTCCTAAATATTTAACTTTATTTGTAACTTGCAATCCATATTTTTTTAGTTGTGGTATTTCTGTCTTTTACATTTTTTTAAAAGCAGTTTTGTTTTTTTGATAATTAATCTTTAATCCTGCTACTTCTCCATACTTAAATCTTCTATCAAGTATTTCAATGTCTGATTTGGATTTTCTAATATAAAAACCAAGTCATCTGCATATGCTTATAGCTTATAAATCTCATTTTGTATTTTTATTCCCCATATTCTTTCATCCATTCTCACTACATTATTTAAAATTTCCAATGTGAGAATAAATAATAATGGTGATAATGGACATCCTTGTCTTGTTCCTTGTTGAATCTGTATCTCTTCTGTATATTCTCCATTTATTTTTACCCTTGCTTTGTGTCTTGAATATATTCCTTTTATCACCCTTGTAAAATTCTCTCCAAATTCCATTTGCTGTAATTGTTTAAACATAAATTTCCAATTAACATTATCAAATGCTTTCTGTGCATCTAGAAAAACTAATCCCAACTTCTTTCCAGGATGTAATTCTAAAAATTCCAAAACATCTATTATTATTCTCACATTATTTTTGAGATGTCTCTTAGGAAAAAATCCTACTTGATCTTCATGAATAATCTGATTTAAAACTTTTTTTCATTCTTGTGGCCAGAATTGATACAAAAATCTTATAATCTACATTAAATTTGTGTAGGTTTTTGTGTGGCAAAAATTATACTTGCTGGTCACTTAGGACCCACTCCATTTACTTTCTCTCAGCCAGTGGCCAGGGCTCATGCAGCAATGTCAACAGCAGTGGCTGAGGCCAACCCGTCAGCACTGGTTGCTTGCTGGGTTCTGGAAACCAGGGATGTGTGGTAAGGGGAGGCAGGCAAGGCTGAGCCTCACCTGAGCTCCTAGGACCACCCAGACTTGAGGTCCTGGATGCAACTGGAGATGTTCTCTGGTCTCTGCAGGCTTCAGAAAGGCTCTGGGTGCCACTGGAACCTTGTTCTGGTCTTGTTCAGAGGCCTAGAATCCCGTGGGTGTTATATCTTTTCTGGGTCACTGGGCTTCAGGACATTCTGTGCCTCACTGGCACAGAAGGTCATGGCATGTACCTGGTGCAAGAATGCCTCACTGTATGTTTGTGGCATGCATCACCAGTACTGCAGTTGCAGCACCGGCAATTCGTATTATTATTTATTATTTATTATTTATTAGATTTCTATCCCGCCTTTTTGCCCGGAGGCACCCAAGGCGGCATTACAATATAAAAATACAATATAAAAGTTAACATTAAAAAGCAATTTAAAAACAATATTAAAACAATACAATAAAACAAAATTAAAACAAAACAATACAATTTAAAAACAACAAGCCCAGTGGATCATAAAATAAAATATAAAAATGTAACAAACCAGCCAGCCAGCCAGCCAGCCAGCCAGCCTGTCAACAGTTAAAAGCTTTTTGGAATAAAAAGGTCTTCAGCCCCCGCCGAAATGTTAACAAAGAGGGAGCAGTTCTCAATTCTAAAGGGAGGGTGTTCCAGAGTTGGGGGGCCACCACCAAGAAGGCCCTCTTCCTGGCCACCGCCCCTCTCACTTCTCCTGGTGGCGGCACAGTCAAAAGGGCCCCCCCCAGATGATCTAAGAGTACGGGTTGGATTATATGGAAGGAGGCGGTCCCTCAAATACCCCGGACCCGAGCTAAGCCGTAAACGGCTTTAAAAGTCAAAACTAGCACCTTGAATTGGGCCCGGAACAGAACCAGCAGCCAGTGTAGTCGCCGAAGCAATGGCTCGACAGAGTCAAACTGATGTGCCCCAGCAACCACCCGAGCCACCATGTTCTGTACTAATTGTAATTTCCGGACCGTCTTCAAAGGCAGCCCCACGTAGAGCTCATTGCAATAATCTAATCTGGATGTCACTAGGGCATGGGTCACTGTGGCCAGGTTCACACAACTCAGGTACGGCCGCAGCTGGCGAATCAGCCGAAGCTGAGCAAAGGCTCCCCTGGCCACCGCCGCCACCTGGGACTCCGGGTGTAGCTGTGGATCCAGGAGAACCCCCAAGCTGCGAACCTGCTCCTTCAGAGGAAGTGCAACGCCATTCAGAGCAGGATGATAGTCCAATACCCTGTTCCTGTATCTGTGGCACAGGAACAGACTGTTCATATTGGTGCTGCAGAATGAGACTTTTTCATTCAGATATCAGTCAGGAAATAATCACAGGTCCTTGATGTGTGCTGGTAAGCTTTTCATGTGATTCCCCCCCCCTCCACATTTTGATTGAGGTGTCATGCACAAGACATGTCACATTACACTAGAAACCCAGTCAATATGGACTCCATTGATTGCAGTCATTCTCTGGAAAGCAGCAGTAGTCTGTGGCATCACCATCATGGCACTTCCATCAATGACAACACATGCACCTCTATTCTCCTCAGTCCCTGACACACCACTGCTCACCAGTAGAATTTGACACATCCATAGAGTATTCTATAGTTAGATCCATGTTGGCAGTAGTGTCATTCATTAACCAGGAGACGGAATGCGAGGCGGGACTTACCGCCTGATTGGCTGCTCGGTTCTGACGTGTCGCTGCCTTGCCTGGCCTCGGAGGGGGTGCCCGCTTGCCTGGGTGGCGCGCTGGGTGCTCAGGAGAGCTGCGGAGGGGCGCGCCACCCGGAAGGAGTCCCCACGGCGGAACGGCAGGTGGCAACGCGTCACGGGCTCCCTGTCAATCAAGGGGTAAGTCCCGCCTCGCGTTCCATCTCCTGGTTAATGAATGACACTACTGCATGTTGGAGTCTAATTTCAGAGTCTACAAACCTGAATTTACCTATTATTTTTAATTCAAAGGCAACCTCTACAGTATAGCCAGGGCAGGCCCAAGGCATTTTACTGTCTGATGCAAAGGGCAAGATTCCCCCACCAAAGGATTTGATACAAAACACCTACTGGGTAAATATCATAGGTCTGGGCAGAGTATAGTGTATGGGACAGAATCAAAAATACCACATGCTAAAATTCTCCCTTTATCCCAACTACATCTTGAAAAGAATTCTAAAACATTTCAAAGTAGCAATGAGTGGCAGGAAAAGTCCGCACTGTGATGACACATTCCCTCACCACTGAGCCAGCACTAGTCTTTGAAGATCATGAAAACAATGTTATGTTGCTTCTTGTTCAGTTTAAACAAGGCTTGTGAGCTTATACATGAAAAGTGCTTTAGAAATCTGGCTAGGCATGATTGTTGGGAGGCACGAAATCAGGTGGAGAGCTGAGGCAGCCCGATCCATTAATACACACACACTGCCAGTGCAGTGGTGGAGCAGTCCTGAACTCATCTGAGTAAGGGAACGTTGGTTCCTTTACTGGGGGTAAGCCTCCATGGTGTAGCGAGGGGTACACTTGACCTGTCCTAGTTAAATAGCTGGTGCATGTCCATATGGGCCTGCACCACAGGATCGGATCCAGGAAGGGGGATAAGATATCAGTGGTGCCAGTGCTGTATACCCCCCTCCCAGAACAATCCCCATCCCCTCTCACCTCTCTGCCCTCCCCTGCCCCATTTCCTCCCTTCCCTCTCCCTTCTGCCTTCTTACCAGCCCTCCTGTCTCTCCCACTAACCTACCCTTGTCAGCTAGTGGTGGCAAAAGTGCTGGAGCAGGCAGGAAGGTGCAGGCCTTCCTGCTGTCACTGCAAGCTGTGCACTGTGGAGCACTATCAGAGTGCCTTTTGGCAGTCAGCACCAGCGCAGGAAGCACCCCCCCGATTGGGTAGCATGCATAGGATTGTGCTCCTGGATTGAGATAGAAGGGTTGGGGGAAGTGCAGGAGAGCAACAACATTGCACCAGCAGACAAGTTTGGGACATCAAGAGAACTCTTCCATCCTTCCCATGCTGCTGGCTTGCCTTGCTCATCTGGCTTCTCCTAAATGGGGAGACATGCACAATGCTGCCATCAGCAGTGCACATGTGGGATAGCCCAGGAGACTCACTAGAGATGAAAGACTGTGCTATGCTGGTGTAGTGCAGTGGAACTGTGGCAATAAATTTTGCCCCCCCCCATTAACCTATGACTTCAGACAACAGCTGCAACAATCCTTATGAGCACCCTGGTCTAGATTATAGCCTTGCCTTTTTACTAGCATTTTGAAATTCTAGCACTTTTAAACATTTACTATCATTCACTTCTATGACTAGGTTATGAATAATCCTTAACATTTTTGAAATGACCAGTGTGGCTTAGAGCTACATCTGTAAATATTTTAGAGTCAAGGCACTGAGTGTTGTGACTTTTTCCTGTAATGAGAATATTCCCATTAGACATTTGCAGGCCTGTTCAATAATGACATAATTAGCTGACTGTAATTTCAGAAGGAATGGGATAAAAATAAAGTGGGCACATTAATATTCCATTATTAATTCAGCCTTCACTGAACACTGCATTGCAAGTGCTTTGCACTTTTGCAAAATATGAACTTTGGTAATTAACGGATTTTCTCAGCTTCAGCTGGTTTTTATTTGCCATCAACCAGGTATATTTTCTATAAACTAGGTGACATAGTCAACCAAAATGAGATGCACAAAGAAAATTTGGGCAGACACAATAACCCTGGCAATTTTTTTTCTAGCAACCATGTTGGCCAATACACATGCAATGTGGTTTACAAGGTGGTGAACATGTACACAACAGGTGAACTTCAAATGATTTAATTAATCTAACAGGATAAGCCTGAGAAAGTTACTAGTTCTCAGATTTATGGCGCAATCCTAACCTGGAGTTAGGCTGGCATAGTTAGGCCAGCAAAGTTTAGATGGCACAAGGGCCACCATAAAGCGCATTTGGAGCATCGTTGGAGTCAGGGAGGATGGCACACGTCTGTGTTCTGGCCTCTCTGACTCCAAGAGTGGTCCAAACATACTTTACAGTGTCTCTTGTGCCAGCCAAACTTTGCTGGCCTAACTGTGCCAGCCTAACTCCAGGTTAGAAGTATGCTCTTACTGATATGAGTAAACCTTACTTACTTCTACTTAATGTGCAATCCTAGGCCTGTCGATTCAAAAATAGGCTCATTGCAATTAATGGGACTTATTCCCAGGTAAGAGTGTGGGTGCAATCCTAACCTGGTTAGGCCGGCACAGTTAGGCCGGTGAAATTTGGCAGGCACAAAGAACACCGTAAAGTATATTTGGACCCTTCTTGGAGTCAGGGAGGCCAGCACAAAGATGTGCGCCATCCTCCCTGACTCTGAGAGTGGTCCAAACACGCTTTACAGTGTCCCTTGTGTCAGCCAAACTTTGCTGCCTAACTGTGTCCAGCCTAACTCCAGGTTAGGATTGCACTCTAAATATGATTGTAGCCTTACAGTGCAATCTTATGCATGTTTATTCATAAGAAAGTTTCACAGTGTTCAGTGGGACTTTGGGTGTACCCTACTTAGTCAACTTTCCAGCACTAAAGTGGGTAGGCTGTGGCTTAACAACAGGGTAGGGAACAATTGTTCCCATGCAGCCCCACTGCACCAGCGCTGGATAAGATCGAGCAGCCAGTATTTGAAAAGTATTGAGGTAACTGTAAGAAACTATCATATCCTGGACTCCAGTTGCTACAATTCTGCCAAAGCAGATGGGCTCTGTGGAGCTGGGTCAGCGGAATTCTGCCACAGGGCTCATACAGTTCCCAAACCTGTCCAATGAAGAGCATGCTGCAAGCCACCCACTTTGATTTTTTTTAGATACATGTGCAGCTCCATCTGTGTACATGGCACAGAATTCCAAAGGCTAAAAGTCCAAGTAACCTTCTCAAGAGACTTCAAATCTATGATAGACAATTGGAGAAAGAGACAATGGGAGAAGGGGGGACCCTGGAAACTACAGGCCGGTCAGCCTAATGTCTGTTCCGGGTAAGATGGTGGAAAGCCTCATCAAAGATAAAATACTAAAATACGTAGAGGAACAAGTACTGCTGAAGGAAAGTCAGCATGGCTTCTGTAAGGGTAAGTCTTGCCTCATGAACCTTTTGGAATTCTTTGAAAAGGTCAACAGGCACGTGGATGTAGGTGAACCTGTGGATATCATATACCTGGATTTTCAGAAGGCATTTGACACAGTCCCCCACCAAAGGCTGCTGAAGAAACTTTACAGACAGGGAATAGGAGGTCAGGTTCTCTTATGGATTCAGAATTGGTTGAGGGCCAGGAAACAGAGAGTGGGGGTCAATGGGCAATTTTCACAGTGGAGAGAGGTGAAAAGCGGAGTGCCCCAGGGATCTGTCTTGGGGCCGGTGCTTTTCAACTTGTTCATAAATGACCTGGAGACAGGGATAAGCAGCGAGGTGGCCAAGTTTGCGGATGACACAAAACCTTTCTGGGTGGTAAAGACCAGAGGGGGTTGTGAAGAGCTCCAGAAGGACCTCTCCAAGTTGGGGGAATGGGGAGCCAAATGGCAGATGCGTTTCAACGTAGACAAGTGTAAAGTGATGCACATTGGGGCAAAAAACTAAAACTTCACCTATAGGCTTATGGGTTCTGAACTGTCTGTGACTGAACTGTCAGCATCTTGGGGTGCTGGTGGACAATTCAATGAAGGTATCGACCCAGTGTGCGGCAGCAATTAAGAAGGCCAATTCCATGCTTGGGATAATTAAAAAAGGGGTTGAGAATAAAACAGCTGGTATTATCATGCCATTGTACAAATCGATGGTAAGGCCGCACCTGGAATATTGTGTGCAGTTCTGGTCGCCGCACCTCAAAAAGGACATAGTGGAGTTGGAAAAGGTGCAAAAGAGAGTGACGAAAATGATTACGGGGCTGGGGCACCTCTCTTATGAAGAAAGACTGCAGCATTTGGGGCTCTTCAGTCTAGAAAAAAGGCGCCTGAGAGGGGACATGATTGAGACATACAAAATAATGCACAGAAGGGATAGAGTCGATAGAGGGATGTTCTTTTCCCTCTCTCAAAACACCAGAACCAGGGGGCATCCGCTAAAACTGAGGGTTGGGAGAGTTAAAACAGATAAAAGGAAGTACTTTTTTTACCCAGCGGGTAGTTAATCTGTGGAACTCTTTGCCACAGGAGGTGGTGATGGCATCTGGTCTAGATGCCTTTAAGAGGGGATTGGACGGATTTCTGGAAGAAAAGTCCATCGTGGACTTTAGGCCATGACTATAGGCCATGATGGGTTGTAACCTCCTTACATTAGTAGTAGGCTACTTCAGAGTACCGGGTGCAAGGGAGTGGCAACAGGATGCAAGCATCTTGTTGTCTCATGCCTCTCTGGGGCACCTGGTGGGGCCGCTGTGAGATGCAGGAAGCTGGACTGGATGGGCCTTTGGCCTGATCCAGCAGGGCTCTATGTTCTTAAACAACAAATGAAGGGACAGGAGAAAAGTAAGGAGGGGAAAAGGGGGAAGATTCAGCACTTGACAGTACTTGAGTTGTGAAGTGGGGAATAAGACTCCTCAAGAAAGGAAGAACCGGCACACACAGATCTGTGACCTCCCAAAGCCCTTCACTTCTCCATAACCTCCTGCTAAAAAGGCAAAAAGCCCAGCTGGAAGTCCCCAAGTGACAGGCAAGTACAAGGTTTCACTCCAGGGCTCTGTCCATTTAAATTCCTGGTATGTCTCTGCTAAGAAACATGGGCTTTCAGTAGATCTGTTTTACTATTTAGAGATTATCATCAGAACTCAGAACCCTATAGAGGCAATGGAGTATCTATCTTCCCTTGAAATACACCCTAGGAGCTGTCCAAGGTACCAACTCAGCCCTGAATTCTTGCCCTACCTACACTATCTTTACTTTGTGCGAGAAACTCACAAGTTCAATTCCTCCAGAACTTGCTCAGCACTCAGCAATCTAGAACAGGACATTATTCCAAAAAATGTTCAATTATCTACAGTACATTACTTACAAGATTTGTTTACTGCGCTTCAACCCTAGGATGTCTAAAGTGCTTCTAAAGGATGTCTAAAGTGAACATTTTCTGCACAACAATAGAGCTAGAATGCTGGGTGGTCTTGGTATCACTGATGGTATAATGTGACTCCTGGCTCTGTTCATCTGAATGGTTGTAGTGTCAAAGGGGTACTGAAGTCTTGGGGTTAGATTCATTTGGTGCCATCCCCTCTTTTACCCAACATCTATCTCTTTTGCTCAAAGTTTCAGTCTGAAGAGGAAAGAGGTTGCTTCCAAACCTTTCTCCTCCTCATCTCTGACCCCTTTAACAGGACCCCCCCCCCACCTAGGGAGCATAGCCATCAGCCTGAGTGTGGCTAAATAGGCTTCAGCATTCTGCACATGCATTCAACATTCTTCCCCATGGCTAAATAGGCTTCAGCATTCTGCGCATGGAAACACTGGAACAACAGTGATAATAAAGCCCTTTCTGCAACCCTCTTATTGCTGCTGGTGGGGATAGAGACAGGTCCTGAGGACACAGGTGTTTTTTAGAGTTCAGTCCCCAGTCCACCAGGTCTTCCTGTTACCAGTACTAGAAATATTTCTCTGATATAGAAATAAGAAACAACCACAAATTGAGCTGGGATTCAAATAGCCTCGTGTATGCATGTCTGATTGCTTTCATCCATGCATGGTCTGGCCTTTTTCTCCTTCTGCAGAGTGCAAAGGAAGGCACAGCCCAGTCCTTTCATTCCCCCCACTGCTTCTCCTTAACTGTTCATTAAAGGTTTTAGTCCAATTCATTCAAGGAGGTTTTGCTTGTAATCCACTGCTCTCGCAGGCACACATTTTTTTTACATAGTTATTTGTTTTCATTAAATCAGAACAAGCAAGGGGCTGTTATTTCACACTCATTCTAGTTCCCCTTGTACTTTTAATTCAATTTGTTATTTTGCATTTATTTGTCTTACTGCTCAATCTGATCCCCCAACTTTGGCACAGATGCAGCTGTACTGACACACTGCATCCAGTGGTTGGGGGTGGGGAGGGAATTAAACAGCCAGCTATGCCCTGGTAGTTTGCCGTATCGCCTATGCATCGCCTTGGACATATGCCAGCCATTTTTCTGGTGTATGTCTGGTATATATCCAGAGGAAAGGAGTGGGGCAGCCTGGGGAAGAGGGGACAGGAGTGGTGGCTTCCTTTGCTCAGCCCCATTCTCACATAAACAAGTCACAGTAAAGTGGCACTCAGTTGGTGTGCTGTGTTTTGGTGGGCTGACTTCAGCATTTTTTTAGCTCATCATTATCATTTTTCAGGCATTACATTATTGCATGCACCCGACTCACTTTTGAGATAGTCTGAAATTAGCGGGGGTGGTGGTGGCAAAAGAATTTTTTGCTTTACACCAGATTGGCCTTGGGTGTGTGCGTGCGCGCGTGCAATCGTCCCTGACTCTGAATGATCCAAACATGCTTTACGATGGCCCTTGTGCCTGCCAAACTTTACTGGCCTACCTGTGCCAGCCTAACTCCATTTTAGGATTGTCCCCTGTGTGTGTTTGTGTGTTTCACTGGATTGGCCTTTGGTGTTAGTGTGTGTTTTTGTGAGTGCCTGCCCTAAAATGTCCCGAGATAGTCCCACAAACTGTCCCCTGAGATAGTCCCCTAAACTGTCCCCTATCTACACTTACCTGGGAGTAACTCCCATTGACTATAATGGGACTTGCTTCTGAGCATAGGATTTAACATAGGATATGCATAGGATTGAACCCTTAGGGTGGTTACTTCTTGCAGATACAGTACAGGACTGGGAGTAGGAGTAGGATTCTGGTGTGCATTCTAAGGCAGTGGTTCTCAAACATTTTAGACAGGGACCCACCAGAAGTGATGTCATTAACTTGAATGTTATGTCATAGCCAGAAGTGACATCATCAATCAGGGAGTCATTGTGACATAATAAAATGAGATTCTTGGACTGTAGTAATTGCATAACCATGAAACATCCCTGACAGAAAGCAAGATTAAGACAACATATTAATTAAAGCACTGAACTATTTTTTTTAACCTCACTTGAAAATTTAAAATGTTAACACTCACAAAAGTAATATAGCGGAGTAAGGTCTGTAATTTTCAAGATGGCTGTTCCCAGCTTTCTGCAACCCACCAGATATCAGGTCATGCAACCCACAGTTTGAGAAACACTGTCCTAAGGTGTGCAAGGACCAGAGGGGAAGCCAGTACTGATCTCCAGAGGCTGTCTAGCTAAGGGATGCTGGTTGGTGACTCTGAAGTTCTGACTTGCAAAGTCCATCCGTAATGCTTTCTGGCTTGTGGTGAGCTGAGTAACTTGGCTGCCTTAACCCCTTTTCCAAGCGTCAGTGGGAAAAACCAGAGACTGGCAGGAGCCGATCTCTGTTTGGAGCCAGGGAGCTAGTACCCAAAGGGGTCATGATCAGTTACATCCCTCTCCCTCAGGATAGGTGCCTGTACTAAAGGGAATAAGAACTCCCTAGTTAGGTTCTGCTGCAGAATTTAAGTTGATTGAATTGTGCAATCAATAAAGTGGCCCAAAACGCTGACGATAATCTTGTCTTGTGTGATTTGAGGCCAGTGCTTAAGCAATGTTTCATTGAAGATGTATCTAAATATGCAGCAGGGTATGATGGAATTTTTTTAGTTTCTTTCCAAGCACTGGTCATGAACTGATAAATAAGCATAAATCAGTAAGAATGTGCAAAAATCAATTAACTAAACAAACCATGCATAAAAGCCTACAGATGGAAATCCAAAATATTGCTAATGCACTCAGCTATATCTCCAGCAGTGTTTCCTGAGATAAGGAAAATTATTTTACATGCCAAAAGAAAGTGGAAAGTTCAGGTACTGTCAGGGCAAATCAGAGAACTGTGATTTGTAACAATTCTTGTACATTCTGATTTAAAACTTATTTGTATTACTACCTGCAATAATGCATATGATGAGGTTTTTGAACACATTTAGAGAAATCCAATTATAGAAACAAAAATGGTACTGAATAACATATGTGCGCAACCTGATCTCTAAACTATATGGATGGAACAACTACTTGTTCAGACATTTTTTTTGTTTTTACTGTGACTATGGCAGTAGATAGTTTTCCTTGCCTAACCTAATGTATATTTATTATGCACAATAACATAGAAAGTAAGCCAGTGGTTCCCAAACGTTTTAGCACTGCAACCCATTTTTTAAAAACTCTGTCAGGACCCATCCATCTTTACAAGACTGAAAAAGGTTTAACTTTGCCAGCTGCTTAAGTCTCTGTTTTTATCCTTTTTACTGTGGTGGGGGGTACTGCCTTCTGGAGTATTTGTTGAGCTCCAAGGTAATAAGATCAGGACCATTCTGGTGGCCATGGGTTCCCCTGCCTGCCATTCAAAGTGGATTATGTTACATTTGCCGACTCATGAATAAATATGCACATGCTGCTCCATTTCAGTTTCCACTTGGCTCAATACATTTGCCTTGCCTTATATCAGCTTGTTAAGTTTCGCAACTCACCCAAAATCAGGTTGCAACCCCCTGGTGGGTCCTGACCTGCAGTTTGGGAAACACTGTACTAAGCAATGTGACTATAATGTATGTATGGTATCAGAAGGGAAACTGCAACCCCTATTGAATGACTGAGCTATTGATAGGCACCAGAAATGTGGTGCTCCAAAAGCCTGATCAAGGTTATAGACCACAGTGGGGGCAGAAAAGGTGTAGATGCCTCACCTGCCTCAGAGAGATTATAGTTGACTGTTAACCTGAAATTGAAAACAAAGAAAAAAACAAGCATGAGCTTCTAGCTACGGCTGAGACAAAAGGAAAGGACTTTTATGAAAAAAAATTGGAGCTGCAAAAAGAAACCTCCTCTCTATGCTATTTTCTTTAGGGTTCACTTTGAAAGACACCTATTCAGAGCAAAGGCAATGCTGACCCATCACCCTCAGCTTGACTTAGAGCAGTGGTTCCCAAACTGTGGGTTGTGAGCTAATGTCAGCTAGGTCCCGAAGCACCTAGAGCAGCCCTATTGAAAATATGGGAAGATGGGATGCTGGAAAGGGGAAGTGATCTGTGGTTGTTTTGCTTGTGTCAAGGTGGTAAATAGTTTTTTTTTCTCCTTTCTGATTTACTTTGCTATTGGCTGAGAAATAACCCCACTAATTGCTGCATTCTTAGGAAAGCAGCACGTTTTGGCATCACAATGATAGCATTTCTGGCCGTGACATCACTTCTAGTGGGTCCCAGACAGATTGTCATTCTAAGAAGTGTGTCCCGGTGCTAAAAGGTTTGAGAACCACTGACAGAGTGTAATCCTACCTGACAGATAAACCATTGCAGGACTCCTGCACCAGCCCAGGAGTGTAACAAACGTGCCATAAAGCATGTTCATGCCTCCTTTGGGGCAGGCTAGGCTAGCACATGGTCATGTGTTGGCTCCCAGACACTTAATCTGGATCGGGAGACCAGTGCAGGATTTTGGAGATTGGGAGAGAGTTATGGGGCAAGGAGGGTTTTTTTAAGCAGGAGAGGGTGGATCAGTTCCCAGGAGGGGGTGGGATTGAATGTCGCAACACAAATTGAATCCTAACCCTCACTATTGCCCCAATTGGCCTTACATGGGCCACTTGGATTTGCATCAGTGAACTTGCTGGCACAGATCTGAGTAGCCCCATAGGAGTGGCTGGTGCACAACACAGGTTGCCCGAATTATACTCTAGCAGGCACCAGTCGGCCTGCCTGCTCTAGCACGTTAGGATTGGGTTGCCCATGTGTTTTCAGGGACTGCCTATGTTTAGCACCTAGATATTGTTGTATTTACATGATCGCCAATGGGCTGAAGAAGACGATTGTGGAAGGAGTAGGAGTGGTCCTGAAGCACATTTGTATGATTATAATCCCTTGACCACCACCACTGGTGCTTCCTCTGCTTCTGCTGCCATAGAAGCAGCCTCTGCAGATAGTCAGAAGCAAAGAAAGAAAGGATGAACATTCACAATCAAATGCATTGGTGCCCCACACCAACTGCTGCCTGATGAGATTGCTTCATGGATGGGCCAGCCCTGGGAAAAAGGCATACAATGAAGAATACAGTGCATTCTGGGAGGAGTTGGTCTGCTCTCCGTGAGTTCTGAATCCTGACTAAGCACCATGGAAATCAATGGGGTGGAAAAGAGTAACAACTAATTTGTATCTTTGATTTCCATGGTGCTTAGTCAGGATTTGCTTTCTCTGAAAACTGGATTGTGCCCAATATTTGGTTTCCCCCCCCCCTAGTTCTTACTTCTTATGGGTGCAGTGCCCCAGGTGATTCTTTCCAAGTGACCAGGGTTTGTTTTAGTTTTATATCAAGGATAGTTTTCTACTTGGATGGGTTTTTCCATCTGGGTGGTTGTGGTTATAGCTACAGTGATTTTCTTCCTTGTAAAAAACAGGCAAACACAATAAGTCGTTGAAATTCTTTAACACCTCTCTAAAAGTAAATACCAATTGACTAGCACTTTCTAAGTGTGAAGTTTTTGATTGTTATGGTTTTAATGTTTCTGTAATGTCCATTACAAATATGACTTCCTGTTTTCCCTTCCAGATCTATTGTGTGTAAGCTCTGAACCTTAAGTTCTCACTAAGGATTTTTACTTGAAATGTGGGGGTGGATGAGACTCCAGAACTGTGCTCAGCTCACATTTGTTTTGTTTTCACATTTTTTTATGCAGTAACACAGGTTCACAAACTGTGGTTCACAAACTGTGGGGTCGGGAAACACCTAGAGCAGCTATATTGAAAACATGGGAAGATGGGATGCTGGAAAGGGGGAGGGCTGTGTGGTTGTTTTGCTTGTGTCAAGCTTGTAAATAGTTTTTTTTTCTCCTTTCCTGTTCACTTTGCTATTGGAAAATGGCTGAGAAATAACCTAACTTATTGCTGCATTCTCAGGAAAGCAGCAGACTCTGGCATCACGATCATGGCACTTCCATCAATGACATCACTTCTGGTGGGTCCCAGACAGATTGTCCTTCTAAAAAGTGGGTCCCGGTACCAAAAAATTTGAGAAGCACTGTGGTAGCATCTATCCTGGTAACAGTGGTAAACCTACTGGCTGATAACTACCTTTTTTAAAATTCAGAAATCTTTTCAGAATGAAACTATGTGATTGTGTAGCGCAGGGGCCTCCATACTGCAGCCTACATGTCAGATCCGGTGTGCCCAAAGATACTGTCTGAGCACAGCATGGTGGCATTCGCCACCTACCATTGGGCAGGGGGGCAAGGGCCCCCAGGGGGCAGAGCTCATGAGGCGGGCAGAAGGCTGCAAAGAGGCGCCTCACAGCTCGAAGAGGCATGCAGTTGGCCCTCCTTTGGTCCTGTATGGCTCCGAAATGGAGCCTGTCATGTCGGGAGCAGTGGTGTCAGCCTACCGGTTCGCTGGGCGGAGTTTCTTCGCTCGCTGGGAGGGTTTCCGTGGTGATCGGCAGCGTGCTCGCTGCCTCCCATTGCGTAATGGCGAAAGCGAGCGAAGAAACTCCGCCCAGCGAACCAGTAGGCTGACACCACTGGTCGGGAGGTGCTTATCAATGGATGGGGAAGGGTTGGAGAGCTGACGCTAGGGGTGCAGAGTGTCAGCTCAGCCCCTGGGTGGAGCGTGGGCTGGGCACAACACTGCATGGTGCTGCCAAAGTCTTACTGTTCCAGCACAAATTGATCCATTTTTGTGATATGAATTTGCAGAGCCTCACACTGAGGAGATAATTTTACTGGGAAATTGGGTCATAGAGTCTCCTGGGTGCTCGGCCATGGGATCATCTCCCTGGTGCAAAGCTCTGCTAATTCACAGTGCAAAAACATATCACTTTGCACCTGAATAATAAGGCTTCTGCACTGGATGTGATTGTCAGATGCACCAAGGGCCGAGACTGCTGGTGTAGCATCATCACATTAGAAAAATGGCAGCCAACTGTACTCTGGAACAGGAGGGGCGCTAGGTTTGGTCAGCTTTTGCCCAAACACTACAAATGAGATGGCAAAATTGTGTGTCTGTGTCTGTGTCTGTCTGTCTGTCTGTCAACCTGGAGTTAGGCTGGCACAAGTATCACCGTAAAGTGTATTTGGGCCACTCTTTGAGTCAGGGAGGCCAGCACACAGATATGCGTAATACTCCTGTGCCAGAACAAGGAACTTGTGCCAGTCTAATTCCAGGTTGGGATTGTGCCGTGTGTGTGTGTGTGTGTGTGTGTGTGTGTGTGTGTGTGTGTGTGTG
>JAJKFI010000098.1:3552660-3575064 GCA_029204185.1 Lerista edwardsae
TGTGTGTGTGTGTGTGTGTGTGTGTGTGTGTGTGTGTGTGTGTGTGTTGGTTCAGCATTATTTGTGGCACATTTGAGATGCTGCCATTCTACAAGAATGCATGCATATAAGACTGGGCCTTCAGAATTTGGTAGGGAAGCTATGCTATAGCATTTTCCCATTCCTTTTACATATTGTATGGTATGTCCACACACCTAGGCGATTGCTAGGAATTGACCACACACATAGTCAGGATGACACACATCACATTTTGGAGGTGTTGTAAGAGTCCATGTGGTCACTTTGCCCCACCCTGCATATTGAGGAAAAACTGCTTTGGAAATTGGCCATCTTCTCAGTGCATAGCAATAGGCAGCCACAATTTTATAAAACTCAACGTTAGAGATGACTTGCCAATAGTTGAACCTGAATTGGAAATTGAACTAGATTGTTTTCTTTAGCAACAGTTACTACATGTTAATATACAGACAATTATGACCTATTATAGGTAAGTGATCTTGCTCATTTGAGCATACCGATATAAAAGAAATCATTGAAAAACTGTAGGATGAGGGGAATAAAACAAAGAATCTTCCAAAAGTGATACAATCACATTACACTTTTTAAACGAATTTATTGGCTCATACACTGAGCAGATTCTCAGTGATAAATGTGTATGAGCAAACATATGGTGCAGTAAGAGAAAGAGAATGATGTTGTACCATTTAGAATTGCACGTTTTTCTCCAGTAATCGAATATTTAAAATAATGCCAAGCATGACACATCTTTCCCAATAACAGTAAGGTAAGTAAAGATGATATGCTGAAAAAATGTGATTCATTTTTTTCAACTTTTAAAATTGACACAAGATGGTACAATAAAAAATATTCATTTCTTTGCCAAACTAGAGTTTTAAGGTTCAAAATCTCATGTATATCCTGCTCTTCCTTGAAAAGCAGTTTCATGGTGATGTACTCTTGTGGTTAGGCTAAGAGATAGTGACATTGCCAAGGCCACCTATTATAGTTAGTGTCAGAGAATTCTGAGTTTTGCATGTTTTCATTGTATCTTAACCTGCTGTCATGTTTCTTCATAAAGCCATTACTAACTTGGATTCTGGTAGTCAATTCACATCTTCCATCCTCATTTTAACTAATATATAACTTTATGTATTACTTTATGGGCAGGAGGTGTGGACTTATGGTTGAGCTGCCAGGTATTCCCTGAAGCTAAGCAGGAGAATCTGTGGTCTTGTTTTTGGATGGGAAATGGAATATCAGGCTATGACAAGCTGCTATACCTGTTCTGGCAGGACAGAGGGGCTCATGAGCTGATCACCACAAGTTAGAGTTGCAGGGAAGAGTGCAAGAAGGACAACCTAGAGAACCTGTCCAGGCTTATGATTGCCTGCTGAAGCTCAATGGCATGCAGCCAGAAAAGAGAACCAGACTGTGAAGTGGTTCATCTGGGACTGAAGATTTGGTGAATCACAGAATGCTGCATATTTGTAAAACAACCACCATTCAAAAATGGTTATTTAGACTAACCTGCCTATGTAATCTGCCTTGGGCATTTGCTACAGTATGGAAAAGATGGGATATAAATTGTTCAAATAAATAAAAAATAAATCATGACTTCCCTTGCCATTGCCTCTTTGCAAGTTCATGCAGATCTTTCTTGAAACCCTTGTATGTGTGCAATCCATATGTGTATGGGTGCACAGTTAGGCTAGCACAGTTTGTCCGGCAGTACGGCCACCATAAAGCGCATTTGGACCACTCTATGGTGTCCCTTGTGCCAGCCAAACTTTGCTAGCCTAACTGTGCCAGCCTAACTCCAGATTAGGATTGCGCCCTGAATTTTTAAGTGAGTTTTTTTAAAATTGCTTTTATTTCAATGCATTTACATGATATTTTGTCCTGAACTTGTTTTCTGTCATGGTTGTTTCATGGTTGTGCAATTGCTGCAGTCGAAAAATGGCAGTTTGCATTCCAGGACTGTCATTTGATTATGTCACAATGATGGCACTTCCTGCTTGATTATGACATTTCTGGCTATGATATCACTTCTGGCAGGTCCTAACGCGAGTGCCATTCTAAAAAGTGGATCCCGGTCTAAAACGTTTGAGAACCACTGTTCTAGAATATGCATGATCCCTACAGGAACTAAGTGCACATACACTAGAAGTACACACACATCCATCCACACAATGATGCAAAAAATCACTAGTGGCAGTTTGAAAGGATTCAACTTCCAACTTTCCAGTTAAAAGGGGGGGGGAGAGAAAGAAAACAAAGATTATGAAAGTTCAGAAGAGCTTCAGTATTTCAAAAAGGGAGAATGAAAAGCCAGTGAAGTTGTTAAATGTTTTGTGTTTCTTTAACCTTGTTTTCTCTTTATATACTTCTTTCTTCTAATCTATCAAAGGAATTCTAAAGACCTTCTACAGTTTTTTTTCCTTCTTTCGACTTATGTTGTTATCATTACCTGAGAAGAATAGCAATTTAGGGTCACGAATAAGATTGCAGTTTTTTGCATCATATTAAGGACAAAGCAAAACAACATTTTAGTTCTTTTTGGTGCAGCAAGTTTTTTCCCAGAATTCAGTGTCAGGGTTGCTGTTTCTGTATGAGCATGAAAGCTTTCAAAGTATCTTATCCGTAGACAATAGAACTTTACTCTTGAGGTTTGGATTAGAATTTAGTGTTTTATAAGGTTCCACAAAAAGAAAAAGAATGTTGAAGGCAAAATTAGATAAAAACTCTGAAAGCCTTCATTGAATAAGAAAAAGCTATGCAAATGTTAATGCAGTTTAAAGAATCCTATAGTTTTTAATATTTCATCATCATTATGGCACAAATGTCCATGATTTCTAGCTTCTGAATTTTTTTTTAAATCCACCGCGAATATGCAAGTTTCCATTTCCCTAAAAAGCAGCAGGTTGTCAATAGATCTGATTGATTAGCACATTGTCAATAGATCTAAGTAGATCTGTTTAAAATCCAGTGATTGGATATAAATCTTGTTTGGTTATATAAATGGCCTATAAAGGGGGGAAGAAAAATCCTTCCACAACAATAAACTGCTTTTTGGTGCAGAATCCAGAAAGTCTAGCAGGATTGAAGATTTTGTGTGGTCAGACATGTTTCACTGTTTGTATGTGACCATATCTGAGTATTCATGACAGAAAAGATTACAAATGAGTTTCCATGAAAAAAAATGCAGAGAGCAGGTGCACAAAGCCCTGCTGCTATAAAAGCTTCATAAAAATATTTCAGAGCCCATCTGTGAGTAGCCATTACCATTTAAGGTAGTTTACAGCAATCCATTTATTATGCTAATAGCTGCAGCTGACCCACATTACAGTATAGCTGCCTCAAATGTGTTGGGGTGAACCTAGAGCTGTTTCCAGATCTTCTAAAAATATGTATCTAATAGCCTCAGGGGTGGCTTATAGAAAGCTTAGAGGGGCGACACAGGCCCTGTAGTATGCGGGCAAATTAGTTGTGTTAGGCAATGTTTTCAGAGGCAGAAGAAAAATGCTAGTATAGGTTTGCCAAAACATGGATTATTTTGGAAATTCCATCAAGAAAAAAATATGCACAAAGTTGTCCTCATTGCTGAACAGATGTGCATAGGATTGGGCTGTAGGACAGCTTCATAGGATGATGGGTCAATATAACACAACACTGTATCCAATACATATTGTCTTTGAAGTGAGCGCTACTCAACACAGGTGATTTATTTCTATGTAAATGTGCCCAGGAGTAAGTTGCATGGGCTTTGCCACCAACCCTTGCAAGGAACAGAATCTGTGATAAATGTAGAGCTGTGCTGCCTGCCAAATGCAGGAATGACCACTGATCTACTATATCTTGTGTAGTTTTTCTGTAATATTTGAAGTCATACTAAGAGACAGGGATGTTGTAACTCAGCTTTCTACCCCTTTTCTGTATCACCAGTATTCTTAGCAGCCCTTTGCAGATTGTAAGGAAGAAGAAAGCTCTCTTCACCTATGCAATAGAAAAAAAAAAATACCCTGCTTGCTACTTGTGAATAATAATTGGGTTTTGTTAAACCACCAGCATCAAAGTGGTTGAACAAAGTAGAAGTGGAGAGAATTTATTAAGTATTCCAAAAGTACCAGCATGAATGGTTACTAACAATATATTACTCCTACATTCAATTCATTCACGTACGACTTCATATTTAAAAAACAAAAACAAAACACCCAACTGATTCCAACTGATTCCAGCAGCTATTAGGTATAATTAAACTGTGCATTGTTAATGAGCAGCAGGAAGTAAAACAAAGAAAAATGAGATTTTATGGCAGTGAGAATCGGCAGTCAGGTCCTAATATTAACATAGGAGCATTCCAATTTTTGAGTCCAACCTTAGCCCTGCTAACAGCCCAGGCTGGTTTCAGCTGAGAATCTAACATAATGGAGTCATTATCGAGTGCAGTGTTATTCAACCTTTTTTTGTGCCATGAACTGGATGGATGGATGGATGGATGGATGGATGGATGGATACTGGGCACCCGCTGCTGAGTAGGGCTGGCCTTAGGAGCTGCAGAGCAGGAGAGTGAGAAGTGGTTGTGCAGGATTATATCAAGAACTCAGTTATGATGAAGTGGTGCTATTGGATTGGATCCAAGCCCTCCCTTGCACAAGCTTTGAAAAGGTGCTGCTACCCCCTACTCCCCCCCCCTCAAATGCTTCACAAGGGCTTCACCACCATACAAGAACACTGATCTAGTAATTTTTTTGGGGGGGGGGTGTAGCATCAGTGTGTTTGAAGTTCTGCACATTAATGTAGAATGTCCTGATGAAACCTGATGAAATTTCATCTATTTCCCAGGACAGGGCAACTAGCAGCCTCGCCATTAGCCATGGACATGTATTCAACTGTAATACTTGCTTGTGACATTGACCTTCTGGGCTGGAAAGCCATTACAGTTTATTTGGTCCTTTACTAGCTTTAAGTGTATGGTCCACTTCCAACCTTACATACTTTGGTAAGGAGACTGGCCTTCCAGTTTCCGAACAACAGTAAAGGTGTGAACCTATGTTCTCCCATTTAAGAATAGAATCAGGAATGAATAACATTCACAGGTGTTGCCTTACTGAATAGGATCAGTAATCCAATCTAGGGCTGCAATACTATACACCAGCAGTTCCCAAACTGTGGGTCCGGGACCCAATTTTTGGTAAGTCATGATGCTATAATGGGTACATCAAGGGTTAAACAAGTTGCTACTTGGGGGTGGGGGGAGCACTCCTGCTCAATCACCATTATAGCCAAACCCTTTGGCATTTATAAATCAGGCAGCAGCCTCTAGGAGTTCTAAAAAGTTGGGGAACCACTGCTGTACCCGCTTTCCTAGGAATACACAACACTGAACACAATGGGAGTTACTGCTGAGCAGCCATGCATAGGATTGTGCACTATTGATTATAGCTCAGTATTGTTGAGCAGAAGCTCTTCGGGGTTTTAGACAGCTGTATGTTCCCAGCCATGTGGAAGTTCCGGGATTGATCATAGGGTCTTCTGCATGCAAAGCATGTGCTCTGCCGTGGAGGTGGATCCCCTCCTCAGGTACAAAACCTGGTTTGGGATATAGCTGTTTGTGCATAAACAACTCGAGTCATGTCTGTGAACCAACATCACTGAGTCACATTGTACAGCTGGTACTTCCCATCAAATCATTCTGGGTTTCAGCCTATCATGGATGAGCCAGTGCCACTCTGTAATGTAGTGCCAGGTTGCTGGTGGCTCTGTGGCAAAGCACTGCACTGCACACACACACACACCCCTCCCCATGCATGGGACACTACTGCTACCCTCAATACTGATTCAGGGATTGATCCAGCAAGATGGATCTTGAGGGTTCTCTGCAATTGCTCCATCTGGCCTTAATACCACTCCTGCCTTAATACCACATGACGGCAATACACTCAGCTGCCACAATCCACATAGTCACAATAGATGAAAAAAGGAGGCCTGTGATGGACCAATGACAGAGGCTGCATGTATTGCTCTTTGTATTGAACTATGAACTATAATACAGTCTACATTATTCTGAACCTAACCATGAAGAAAATATGTGGGCTGCCACCCGTGTAAACAGCCCACTCATCATTTGAAGTCTCAGTGCTTGGTGACCCTCAGCCAAATAGGTGAACCGTCTCTGCTATAGAGTCGATATTGGGTAATGATATCAATTCCATCTGTCCTGAATAATGTATGCTGGCTTATCTTACACCATCAGCTCATCACTTGGTTCTACAGTTCATGACAGTAAACAATGCATGTACAAATTGACCAATAACGTCTTCTCTACAAAGGCCAAACTACACAGGACATGCAGACGTGTGCATTAAAACGCCAACAGATGTTACTTCCTTTTCTCTGCTACTGTTGTTTTCTCACTCCTTCACCAACCCTTTTCTTCAACCATTTGTATGGTCTCCTGGCAGCTTCTCTCTCCCTTTCTTCTTTCACAGTGCAACCTCACAGAAGCTGCTACTTGAAGCCTGCAGATTTTGTCACCTCTCTCTCTCTCTCTCTCTCTCTCTCTCTCTCTCACACACACACACACACACACACACACACACACACACACACCATCCATGAGCCACACCTGATCTAATATGTTTGGGCACTTACAGATGCAGGCTAACTCAGTGGTTACCAAACCTTTTTGCATCAGGTCCCACCTTTTAAAAAAAATCACCTTGCAAAGCTTTTGTGGCTATACTTGGGCAGTTCTGCCCAAGTTGCAGGTTGTTTAACCCTTGTTGCACATAGCCTAATAGGCCTGGTCAGTTTTGTAACCCATCAAAATTGGGTCATGACCAGTGGTGTCATTCAGATGATTTAGGAACAGGAACTCACTTTTGATTGGCATTTGTCGGGAACCAGGAACCAACCATGGAGCCCGTTAGGATCCGGAACGCCCGTTCTGGTCCATTCCCCCTGAATGACATCACTGGTCATGACCCACTGGTGGGCCATGGACCCACATTTTGGGAACCACTGGGCTAACAACTCTGCTCAGCACTGGAACAACTCTGCTATTCGCCTGTCACCATATTGGTAAAATCAAAACATGAGGACTAAAACGATTGCAGGAGTTTAAACCAGCTTGGACGATTTATTGTGGGTGCAGCTGCAAGTGTTACATCATGTCAGATGATAATTTGGCAACATAAATTATGAGTTGCAGGCAAACGTTAATTAAGAATTGCTAACTGCGCAGGAAATCATTATGCCTGACAGTGAGCAACTTTACTTGTCAGCAGTTTGATTTTTGGTATCTGTAGAAGCCAGTGTTGCGGCTTGGAGGGAAAAATGATTAATTAGTACTTGTTGGTAATGATTTCACATTAAGAAGAATTAACACATTTCCAAGTAAAATACTTAAAAATTGCTGAGTTTCGCCAAATATGTTAACAAAGCAAATTAATGAAGAATGGAACAGCAGAAGCTTCTGGTATAACTCACCAAAACAATCCCAAGATGTATATTGGAGCGAGGTGTCAAGATTTCCCCAATCCAGTGACTGGGACATGTCAAAATCTTCCATTTGTGCATCTTCTGAAACACCAGGTTGAATATGCCCTTGCAAGCCACACATGGAGACCCAGCCAGTCAGCTAAATAAACTTTGAATGTTTGCTGCCAATCTGCAACTGCAAAAACGGGGATGTTGTCATGCGTTCGCACAATATGTCTGATGGCATATGTTGAATATGATGACCCAAAAGTTATGCAAACTTCACATAGGGCATACATCAGAGAATTCAAAGAGATGGAAGGTGTTCATTTATATCAGTCCTTGCAAGCTGGTACAAACTGCAGGTAAAAAAGCTCAATGTTTATATGCTTCCTTGTGTAAAAATACATTCTGCAGGCTATAACCAGTGACGGGATCTGGGAATGAGGAAGCAGAACGCTGGGCGGGACTTACGCGTGATTGGCAGCCTGTCCGTTCCGTTCTGCCGCCTGTCCTGGCCTCGGGGGGGCTGCCCCCGTTTGGCGCGCCCCACCGCTGCTTGCCCAGGCACCCGGCGCGCCCCCCCACCTGTCCCTCCTAGTGAGCAGGCGCCCCGCCAAGGCCAGGGCAGCCGCGGAACAGAACGGAGGGGCAGCCAATCATGTGTAAGTCCCGCCCAGTGTTCCGCTTCCTCATTCCCAGATCCCGTCACTGGCTATAACCTCCTCTCTGATATGCTGGATTTGTATCTGCAGGGAGGTTTTGATGTAGGAGAACAAGTGAAGCAAAAGTCTTTATATCTAATTATTTTGTATAGTTTATTCTTTTATGATGAGGGAGGAAATAAGATGCTCTGCAGGGCATTGATGCTCTTATGCCATACCACATCTACCTCTCTAGTTTCTGAGGGCTTGCCAGGCATTGTCTATACCAGGGGTAGGCAACCTTAAATACTCCAAGAGCCATTTGGACCTGTTTTCTGGAGAAAATAAAACCTCGGGAGCCACAAAACCCTGTTGACATCTAAAATGAAGATAATACTGCATATATAGTTTTTTTTTTACCCTTATGCTATGTATAAAAAAAACTATAGGGAGTGGCAACAGGATGCAAGAATTTTGTTGTCTCATGCCTCCCTGGGGCACCTGGTGGGCTGCTGTGAGATACAGGAAGCTGGACTAGATGGGCCTTTGGCCTGATCCAGCAGGGCTCTTCTTATGTTCTTATGAGTGATTGCGGCTGAAAATCGGGTCTCGACATTCGTCATTCACTGTCTCCAGCTTTCTCTCTCTCCCACCCCCAACCCTGCTGCCAATCCTCCACAGCCTTCCAATCGCGCGTAAAAAAACGAACGGCAGAACAAAAACCAGCCACCACGCTGCACCTTGCAGGGCAACGCGGTGGATCGCCTGTTTGCAAAGAGCACATGCGACAAGCAGCAGCAGGATGGGCGGGCAGGGCAGACCCCAGAGCCGAGCGAGCAGCTGCCCGTGCAACTGCTGCCACTATGGGGTGTGTTGTTGTTTTTTCAAAACGGTGGAGGATTTTTTATTTTTAGGTTTGCAAAAGGGGGATTCCAGGCTCATGCACAGGAACTTTTGCAACTTGCATGCCATCGATGCAAACAATCCCTCCACATTGCAGAAAGAGGGACCGGGCAAAATATCCTGGAAAATGGGTGGGGGACACACACACACACAACTGCGAGACCCAGCGCTTTCCGTGCTTGTAAGCGGGAGCTGCCCCAACGCGTGCAAAACCAGGGGCAACTTTGCAACCCGACCAAGAGCGAGCCAGAAAGTTTTCCCCACCGGCTCTCTGCTGCACGCCGCCGCCCCCCCGCCACACTCCAACCCAGCTCTGCGTGCGAAGCAATGCAAACACATGGAACAGTCAACACAAAAAGCCACACACCCTTCCAGCCGGCGGATCAGCTCTGGAGCTTCGCGGGTTGCCTTCTGCACAAGGCTATCCACGGACCGAGTGGGAGCCCAGCCGCCGCTGCTGCCAGCACGCTCTCCCCACTTCCCGGAGCAACATGCAGCACAGGACTGGTGCCGAGCGGAGAGGCGCTCTCGGTAGCAGCTCCCGGCTCAGGGGGCTTGGAGGGAAGGGGAGAAAAGGGGGTGATTCCCAACCTGCAGCCCTGAGCGCAGTGCAGCCTACCAGGAGGGAGAGCAAGCCCGCGGTTGCAGCCAATGCTGGGCGCCTCCTTTGCTACTTTCACCCAGACTCCGGAGCCGCAGCAGACGGCTAAAAGAGCCACATGCAGCTCCAGAATCATAGGTTGCTGACCCCAGATCTATACCCTTTTATGCCTATTTTCCAGCCATATGTTTTCAAACTTGCTTAAAAAAATTGTTGGATTCTTTCTCTAGTCCAAGATCCAGCACTAATTGCAGAACAGTCATATGGTGGCGCAACTGGTTTAATTGCAAACCAATAAGAATCCATGTAGTATGGCAGACATTTTATAGTGTTACTGTCATAACTTACAACATTTCATAGATGAAGTGGGAATAGTCTCACGTATTTCCAGCACTCCTATTCTCACACTAAGGACTACAGCTTGAGCCTCTCCACTATACTCCACTCTGAATATATTGAATTCATTTACTCTGCATTAGCCTGTTCTGAACTGGTTTCCATTCAGGCGGTGCAAATAAGCTGACTTTTATTTCCCTTTCAATGGAAGGGTATTAATTATGACATGGGCAGCCCAATCCTAAACTGCCCTGCACAGCCAGGCCCTATGGCCTGTTCTGCATCCTTCGCAGTTTAGGAGGCAGCTGGAGATTACCTCGGGCTTATAGGATATGTTTCCCCTTACCCCATGTAACATTCCATCCACCTTATGGGACTTCTCAGATCCACACCTACTATTTATGTGGTGCAATTCCAGGAAGCCCATGTAGGGCTCCCCATGGTGGAAGCAGGAGTTAGGATACAGCAGAGGGGCCTCCTCCATTACTGCCCTCCTCCCAAGCCCAGTGGCACCAGCTCAGAAGTCCATGCTCCTCCTCAAGGCAACCACCCAGGCCATGGCAGTAGTGATCTCCACCACCCAATTTCCCCCAAGTATGTGGGGCAGCTCTGAAAAAGGCAGCAGAGAAAGGCCATGGAATGCTGTCCTAAGATGTGGCCACCAATAGACTTGTGAAAAAATTCTTGTTAGGGCCTGTAAAGAACAGGGACTTGGATGAATGTCAAAATAATTACTCAGACTGACTCAATAAAGCAGGAATAGAGCATAAAGCAGCATAAAGCCTACCCATTTCTCTGGGCTTTGGGTTGAGCAGGTCCACCATATTGCACATCCCACTGGACACTCCGCTGCCCCTAGATGAAGGGACCACAACCCCAATGGAGATCTCATCAAGGCAGTTATAATGTAGAACTACAGTTTTACCAGAATTTATAAGGCTGTAAATCTACTCTAAGTTTAGGTTTAAGGCTGAGTTTAGTTTAAGGAAAGGTTAAATTTAAGTCTGAGTTAAGTTCAGCTTAAAGGAGCTGATTCTGTAGAGAATTACAGCTCAAGCCTACTCTAAGTAAGACCAGAGTCTACTTGTGAGTAAGAACCCAAATAAAACTTAGGGAAGAGTAGAAACTGAAACTGAAACTGAGATAAGACAGAGGGAAGTCTCAGCACAGTGGGGGATAGCAAGCTCAGTGTTTGGAACACTTTGGTGTTTAGTCTTAGTGTTAAAACTAAACACTAAACTAAGCTAAATTAAACCACTTAACTAATTTTAAACTACTTACACTAAATTAAACTAAAGTTGCAGTGTTTTAAACTATTTGGGGTCTAAAATACAGTGTGCCACAAAGCTCAGGCATATACCAAGACATACACTAATACTTCCTAGTTTCTACTGAGTAGAAACTCAGCTACCCAGGGCTTGACCCTTTCATAGGGAAATTGAGTTAACTGGGTTACCTTCTGAGGACAATTGTGTTATCTGGTTGCCTAGGCAGCAATCAACCTCCATAGTCCAGGTGAGGCCAGCCCCTTTTCAGGCAGGCAGAAAGGAGGAGCTTTCTAGCAGGGGGAGGAGCTATCTAGCAGAGGAAGGAAGGCAGGCAGAACTTCCTGTATATAGCAGAAGCTTCAGCGAGTGGGGTCACGAGCAACGAGTGTTGTCCTGCGACAAAGTGCCTTGTCTGCGACCAAGTGCCAGGTAACAAGCGAGTTACGCATCTGTGCGAGTGAAGCAGCAGGGCGAGGAAGCCAGGGCCCCAGACTCTGCCCTCTCTCTGAGAAGCAGGGCAGGGCAGGGCAGGGCAGGGCAGGGCAGGGCAGGGCAGGGTGGGGGCTATCCAGTGTTTTGCATAGAGTGCCACATGTATGACTATATGCCTCTGGGGCGTAAGTCGTGGGTGTGTCCTCGGTGCAAGGAGCTCCAGGCACTCAGGGAACGCGTCTGCTCCCTAGAGGCCTTGGTTGCGGACCTGGAGAAGCAGAGGCAGGCAGTTAGGGTCCATGATGAGACTTCCGGGGACTTGCAGGCTTTGTCCCACCCACAGACGGGCAGCTCCTCGGCTGCTGGGGAAAGGAGTCTCAGGGCTGGAGGACGTCAGCCTGGAACAGAGGGAATCATTCCCCCAGTGGGGGCCCTTCTTTCAGTGACGAGCCCGCATCCAGTCGCACTAAGGATGCTCCTCAGTGGGAGGGGGGTCGTGGTCTCCTTGTTGTGGGTGATTCTATAGTTAGGAATATAGAGAGGGGGGTCTGTGACGGATGTGAGGACTGCACGGTGACTTGCCTGCCTGGTGCAAAGGTTGCGGACATCACGTCTCGTCTAGATAGGCTGGTTAGGAGTGCTGGGGAGGAGGTAGCGGTCGTGGTGCATGTTGGCACCAACGATGTGGGGAAATGTAGCCGGGAGGTCCTGGAAGCCAAATTTAGGTTGCTAGGCAGGACGCTGAAGGCCAGGACCCCCAAGATAGCATTCTCAGAAGTGCTACCCATTCCACATGCAGGGCCAGCTAGGCAGGCGGAGCTCAGGAGTCTCAATGCGTGGATGAGACGGTGGTGTCGGGACAAAGGGTTTAGATTCATTAGGCACTGCGGGACATTCTGGGACAAGCCAGGCCTGTACAAGAGGGACGGGCTTCACTTGAACCAAAATGGAACCAGGCTGCTGGCGCTTAATATTAAGAAGGTGGCAGAGCAGCTTTTAAACTGATCCCTGGGGGAAAGCCAACAGGAGCCGAGTGGCGTCCGGTTCGGAACTCCTCATCCCTACGGGAAGAGGAGGGTGGAGGAGTACCAAAGAGTAATGGAGGAGTAGGAAATAGAACTTCAAACCTGAGTGTAAGTGACAGATTGTCCAGTAAAAAGAGAGGCGGGGAAAAGAGATCAAAAAACAGTCCCTCCTTAGAGAACCCCGTATATAGGTGTTATTATGCGAATGCCTGAAGTCTCTGAGCTAAGATGGGGGAACTGGAATGTTTGATGGCTAGGGAAAACATTGATATAGTAGGCATAACGGAAATCTGGTGGAATGCAGAGAACCAGTGGGATACTGCCATCCCAGGCTATAAACTCTATAGGAGGGACAGGGAAGAGCGTGTTGGCGGAGGGGTGGCCATCTATATCAAAGAAGGGATAGAATCCATCAGAGTAGAGACTGAAGGTGGGCCGGACTTCACCATGGAGTCACTGTGGGTTAAACTACCAGGTCATAAGAGCAATGTAATAGTGGGGGGGTGCTATTGTCCTCCTGCTCAAAAACTTGAAGGTGACCTTGAAATGAGGAAACAAATTAGGGCAGTGACCAAGAGAGACAGGATTGTAATCATGGGGGACTTCAATTATCCTCATATTGACTGGGTCAACTGCTGCTCTGGTCAAGAAAGAGATACTGGATTCCTTGACGTGCTAAATGACTGTGCCTTAGAGTAGCTAGTCATGGAGCCAACTAGAGGACAGGCGACTCTGGATTTAATATTGTGTGGTACTCGGGACCTAGTTAGGGATGTAAGTGTTACTGAGCCATTGGGGAACAGTGACCATGCTGCGATTGGTTTTGCCATGCATGTCCAGGAAAGAGTGCAGAGCAAATCTGACACAAGAACCCTGGACTTTCAAGGGGCAGATTTCCCTCAGATGAGGAGGCTAGTTAGAAAGAAATTGAAAGGGAAGGTAAAAAGAATCCAATCTCTCCAGGCTGCGTGGAGGCTGTTTAAAATAACATTAGCAGAGGCCCAGCGGAAGTGTATACCGCAAAGAAGGGCTCAATAAGGTCCAGGAGGGTGCCTGCATGGCTGACAAACGAAGTTAGAGAAGCTGTAAAGAGCAAGGAAGCTTCTTTCCGTAAATGGAAGTCTTGCCCCAGTGAGGAGAATAAAAAAGAACATAAACTCTGGCAAAAGACAAGTAAGAAGGTGATACGGGAGGCCAAGAAAGCGTTTGAGGAACGCATGGCTAGCAACATAAAGGGGAATAATAAAAGCTTCTTCAAATATGTTAGAAGCAGGAAACCTGCCAGAGAGGCAGTTGGCCCGCTGGATGGTGAGGGAGGGAAAGATGAGATAAAAGGGGACTTGGAGATTGCAGAGAAATTAAATGAATTATTTGCGTCCCTCTTCACAGCAGAAGAACTAAACTTGGGCAGATACCACAGCCCGAACAGTCCTTCCTAACCAAGGAATTAAATCAGATAATGGTTAATAAGGAAGATGTTTTAGAGCAAATTGACAAACTACATATAAATAAGTCACCAGGGCCAGATGGTATACACCCAAGAGTTATTAAGGAACTAAAGAATGAAGTTGCTGACCTCTTAACCAGAGTATGCAACTTGTCCCTTCAAACGGCCATGGTGCCAGAGGATTGGAGGATAGCCAATGTCACGCCAATCTTTAAAAAAGGGAGAAGGGGGGACTCTGGAAACTACAGGCCGGTCAGCCTAACATCTGTTCCAGGTAAGATGGTGGAAAGCCTCATCAAAGATAAAATCCTAAAACACGTAGAGGAACAAGTACTGCTGAAGGAAAAATCAGCATGGCTTCTGTAAGGGTAAGTCTTGCCTCATGAACCTTTTGGAATTCTTTGAAAAGGTCAACAGGCACGTGGATGTGGGTGAACCTGTGGATATCATATACCTGGATTTTCAGAAGGCGTTTGACACAGTCCCCCACCAAAGGCTGCTGAAGAAACTTCACAGTCAGGGAATAAGAGGGCAGGTCCTCTTATGGATTCAGAATTGGTTGAGGGCCAGGAAACAGAGAGTGGGGGTCAGTGGGCAATTTTCACAGTGGAGAGAGGTGAAAAGCGGAGTGCCCCAGGGATCTGTCCTGGGGCCGGTGCTTTTCAACTTGTTCATAAATGACCTGGAGACAGGGATAAGCAGCGAGGTGGCCAAGTTTGCAGATGACACAAAACATTTCCGGGTGGTGAAAACCAGAAAGGATTGTGAAGAGCTCCAGAAGGATCTCTCCAAGTTGGGGGAATGGGCAGCCAAATGGCAGATGCGTTTCAACATAGACAAATGTAAAGTGATGCACATTGGGGCAAAAAACCAAAACTTCACCTATAGGCTAATGGGTTCTGAGCTGTCTGTGACAGCTCAGGAGAGAGATCTTGGGGTGCTGGTGGACAATTCAATGAAGGTGTCGACCCAGTGTGCGGCAGCAATTAAGAAGACCAATTCCATGCTTGAGGTCATTAAAAAGGGGGTTGAGAATAAAACAGCCAATATTATCATGCCATTGTACAAATCGATGGTAAGGCCGCACCTGGAATATTGTGTCCAGTTCTGGTCGCCACATCTCAAAAAGGACATAGTGGAGCTGGAAAAGGTGGGGCACCTCCCTTATGAAGAAAGACTGCAGCGTTTGGGGCTCTTCAGTTAGAAAAAAGGTGCCTGAGGGGGGACATGATTGAGACATACAAATTATGCACGGAAGGGATAGAGTCGATAGAGGGATGTTCTTTTCCCTCTCTCAAAACACCAGAACCAAGGGACATCCGCTAAAACTGAGGGTTGGGAGAGTTAAAACAGATAAAAGGAAGTACTTTTTTACTCAGCGGGTAGTTAATCTGTGGAACTCTTTGCCCCAGGAGGTGGTGATGGCATCTGGTCTTGGTGCCTTTAAGAGGGATTGGACGGATTTCTGGAGGAAAGGTCCATCGTGGGCTATAGGCAATGATGGATTGTGCAACCTCCTTACAAAGGTGGTGGGCTACTGGTACCGGGTGCAAGGGAGTGGCAACAGGATACAACAGGATCTTGTTGTTTCATGCCTCCGTGGGGCACCTGGTGGGCTGCTGTGAGATACAGGAGGCTGGACTAGATGGGCCTTTGGCCTGATCCAGCAGGGCTCTTCTTATGTTCTTATGCCTGTGAAGACTTTTTCTGTTTTTCCGTCCTTGTTCTTCGTTGGCCCAGTTGACTCATTTTTGGAGGAACTCATTACTTTGTATAATAGTTTTTATTCCTTCCGCCTTCCTTCCACTCCATAAAGTTATTAAAATCAACTGGAAACGATTGCCCAAGAAGCCCTTTTAAATTGGTTTAGCATATTTTTAACTGACTCCTTGTGGTATATTAATCTGTATTGTTATGTTATTTGCTATTGAATTGCCTCAGGAAGCCTCTGGGGAAATGAACAAATGAGATGAGAAGAAAGAGAAATCGCCAGCATCCTTTTCCTAGCAAAATAGGAAATCAATACATTGGAATGAGACTTTTTTGGGCGTAGTTGCACAGTATGAAAGGATGGGATGTAGAAAGAGAAACAGAGCAGCTCCCCGAGGGTATCGAGTGCCACAGAGGCTGCTTCCTGTGCTGGGAACCTTCTTCCCGTATATTCTTTGTAATTAGGAACCCAATCACAAAATGGAATGTATATGCCAGGGCCTGGAGTCAATGCATTCCTTTTCCATATCCAAGAAGAAGGAGGAAGAGGAGGAGAAAGAAATTTCACCCACCCATAATAATACCTTCATCATTCATACATCTCCGAACTAAAACTTTTATATTTATTTTCAAACCGCCAGGGTAAATTGTTTATTTATGAAATGCATTAATGTGCATAAGAAACCCAAATCCTTAAGTGGCATACAGCAGTGTTTCTCATCTGTGGGTCGGGACCACTTGGTGGGTCACGACTTGATGCCAGGTGGCTCCTGGAAAGCTGTTAGCAGCCATCTTTGAAACTGAAGTAGTACTACATTGCTATATTCCTTTTCTGAGAGTAAACAGTTTGAATTTTCAAGTGATGTTTTTTGGTTCGTTTTTATTTCAGTGCTTTTATATAATATTTTGTCCCACTCTTGCTTTCTCTCAGGGATATTTCAAGGTTGTGTAATGGCTGCAGTCCAAAATGCCAGTTTGCATTCCAGGAGAGTCATTTTATTATGTCACAATGACTGCACTTCCTGCTTGATGATGTCACTTTTGGCTATGATATAACTTCCAGGTTAATGACATCATGTCTGGTGGGTCCCAACACAAGTGCCATTCTAAAAACTGGGTCCTAGTATAAAAAGTTTGAGAACCACTGGCTTACTGTATTAAGGCCATAACAAAAGTATTGCGATACTTTGGGCTGTGGCAGTAGCATAGCTGCTTTGTCTGCCACCTGGGGTGGTAACTCCTGGCATCACCCCTCCACACAGACATTACATGGAAATAATTGGTGGTGACATGATGACATCACAACATCGCCATCAATTACTTCTGAGTAAGCAGCTGCTGATTCGGCTGCCTTTTTTTTTTTTTTTGCTGTGTGTAGTATAGTGAAAAAGCGGCTGGTCTGAAGAAGCTGAAGAAACACTTAGAGGCAGCAGTGGGTGCAATCTTTCTGCCCATTAACACCTGATCCTTTTAAAAGAATGGGGTGGTGGGCAGTGAGATCACACTTGCCACAACTGCTGTTTGAAGAAATGCTTAGAGGTGGCAGCAAACCAAAGACACAGAGGCAATGGCGGCAAGTGTGACCTGTTAACTGGTAAGAGGCAGTTTTTCAAGTGTTGTTTCCTCTTATATTTAGCAGGGAAGAATAACCCAGAGCAGTGTTTTTCTAGTGGCTGTTGCTGATGGTGTTCTGCAGTTATTGTTGTTTTAGATTGTGAGTCCTTCGGGGACAGGGAGCCATTTAACTTTATTATTATTTTTTGCCTGCAAACCGTTCTGTGCACTTTTTTGTTGTTGAAAAGCGGTATATCAATACTATTGATTGATGGATCTCATTGCTCCCCAGGAGAACCACTGGCTTCCATCTTGGCTGGCGTCACAGTTGCACCCTCTCATGTAAAGCTCCAACAGGGAACCCAGGGTGGCAGTGGCATTCCTACAAGGGGGCAAAATGCTAAGTTTTGCAGGATCCTGGGTTCCTGTGGCCCCTCCCCGTTGCCTCCAGAACCATTCGCAGCTTGGAGAGCAAAGCTTCCAAGTCAACTCTCTGAGCTGCAAATAGCTATGAAGGCAAGGGGAGGGGCTGCTTTACACAAGAGCTCAAAATGCTGCAAAATGTTGTGTTTTGCCCCCCTGTAGGAACACCGCTGCAGGACAGCACAGCCCACCTCTGCCCCCAGCTAGCTGTACCACTAATAATTTATGGACTCTCTTAAAACCAAAATTCTACAGGAAGCCTGTATGTGCAGTCATGAGCATGAGGAGATCTGGCAAGTACATCAACGTTAAGGGTGCAATCCAATGGTGGACGTTGGGCCAACATTACGTGCTTGTGTCAGCCCAAGGTCAGTAGCGCTGATGCAGAGACGCCAACTGGCACCCCCACATCAGCACTAGTGCCATTGGGCCAGTGCTAGCAGCATCATTGGCCCGAGGGCGCTGGGCTTAGGTGCTGCAGGGCCGCTCTTGTGCCAGCCAAACTAGGGGAGGGCAGGAGAGAGTGAGGAACTGGGCCGGTGGGTGGGCTGGTAGGTGTGCAGGCCTGGGGAGGGGACAGGGTTGGGATGCAGCTGTTACAGCAGTTGCAGATCCGCGGAGCCTGGAGGCTGGAACTTCCCCTGGGGCCAGGGCTCTGCTTCCCCAGAGCTCCGAAGCTATGCTGGATTCAGCGTAGGCCTGCAGGCCTCACTATTCCAGCGCAGCTTATGATTGCACTATAAATTTATTTAATAATCCAGCCCTATATGTATTGTTTGTTGTTTCTCGAATGCTTACAGGATCTAGGCACTGGAGCTAAATCAAGCTAAAGCCCTTAGTCTTACCTGGTGGCTTACGATCTTCAGGACAAGACACACAAGAGAAGAGCAGAGGAAGGATCAATCAGAAAGCGAAAAGATGAGTTCTTAGTTTGCAGGTGTTTAATTTCAGTTCAGGTCAAAATGGCCTCCTCCTTGCTGAATACTGTGGCCAGCCTGCCCTTCTCCTTGCTTCCGGGGCCCCATGCCAATTGACAACCGTAGCAGAATTATCTGGCTCTGCAGCTGTTGGTCTTCTGCTCACTGACCAGTTTGTTTTATGTATAAAACATTTAACCTGCACATTCAATGAAATATTCCAACAATGGGGGAGCACAACCACATTAATAAAATACTAATTATAAAATCAATGAAGCACGCAAATAACAATTTTGAACAGTGGCAGGCAATAGCTACAGCTCTTATGGGCATATGCAGCAATTGTAAGCTAGGTTCTCTGGATAAAAGACTCCAACAAAACTTCTGGCTGATTTTTTTCCCCCTTCACAATCCTTGAGCTATGTCAGAAAAGGTCCTCTCAGGCCTCACCCCGATCTTACATGAATAGCATTTGTAAGAATAGTATTGCGACTAACCATCATGTTATCCTTCTGTTTTAATGACCAGCAAGGTGACTAACAGCAAGCCATGCAAACACAGTGCATTAGACCAGCAGTCTTCAAACCATGGACCGCTGTGTGCGGGGAAAAAACTTCCGCATCCTGAGTGATGAGGATCATTCTATCATAATGATGTGTTAAATGACTGTGCCTTAGAGCAGCTAGTCATGGATCCCACCAGAGGACAGGTGACTCTGGGTTTAATATTGAGTGGTACCTAGGACCTAATTAGGGATGTAAATGTTACTGAGCTATTGGGGAACAGTGACCATGCTGCGATTGGTTTTGCCTTGCATGTCCAGGAAAGAGGACAGAGCAAATCTGACACAAAAACCCTTGACTTTCGAAGGGCAGATTTCCCTCAGTTGAGGAGGCTAGTTAGAAAGAAATTGGAAGGTAAAAAGAGTCCAGTCTTTCCAGGCTGCATGCAGGCTGTTTAAAATAACAGTAGTAGAGGCCCAGCAGATATATGTATACCACAAAGAAAGAAGGGCTCAACTAAGTCCAGGAGGGTGCCTGCATGGCTAACGAATAAAGTGAGAGAGGCTGTAGAGAGCAAGGAAGCTTCCTTCCGGAAATGGAAGTCTTGCCCCAGTGAGAATAAAAAACAACATAAACTCTGGCAGAAGACATGTAAGAGGGTGATACGGGAGTCCAAGAAAGACTTTGACGAACACATGGCCAGCAACATAAAGGAGAATAATAAAAGCTTCTTCGAATATGTTGGAAGAGAGGTGGTCCGCCTGTTGGACAGTGAGGCAGGGTGGGAGGAGATAAAAGGGGACTTGGAGATTGCAGAGAAATTAAATGTATTATTTGCATCCGTCTTCATGGTAGAAGACCTTGGGTAGATACTGCTGCCCAAACGGCCTCTCCTAACTAAGGAATTAAGTCAGATAATGGTTACTAAAGAAGACGTTTTAGATCAAATCAATAAACTGAATATAAATAAGTCACCAAGCCCAGATGGCATCCACCCAAGAGTTATCAAGGAACTAAAGAATGAAGTTGCCGACCTCTTAACCAGAGTATGCAACTTGTCCCTTCAAACAGCCACGGTGCCAGAGGATTGGAGGATAGTCACACCAATCTTTAAAAAAGGGAGAAGGGGGGACCCTGGAAACTACAGGCTGGTCAGCCTAATGTCTGTTCCGGGTAAGATGGTGAAAAGCCTCATCAAACATAAAATCCTAAAACACGTAGAAGAACAAGTGTTGCTGGAGGAAAGTCAGCATGGCTTCTGCAAGGGTACATCTTGCCTCACAAACCTTTTAGAATTCTTTGAAAAGGTCAATAGGCACGTGGATGTGGGAAAACCTGTGGATATCACATATCTGGATTTTCAAAAAGCATTTGACACAGTCCCCCACCAAAGGCTGCTGAGGAAACTTCACAGTCAGGGAATAAGAGGGCAGGTCCTCTTATGGATTCAGAATTAGTTGAGGGCCAGGAAACAGAGAGTGGGTGTCAACAGGCAGGAGAGAGATCTTGGGGTGCTGGCGGACACCTTGATGAAGGGGTCAACCCAGTGTGCAGCAGCAATTGAGAAGGTCAATTCCATGCTTGGGGTAATTAAAAAAGGGGTTGAGAATAAAATAGCCAATATTATCATGCCATTGTACAAATCGATTGCAAGGCTACATCTAGAGTATTGTGTACAGTTCTGGTCAACACAACTCAAAAAGGACATAGTGAAGCTGGAAAAGGTGCAGAAGAGAGTGACAAAAATGATTACGGGGCTGGGGCACCTCTCTTATGAAGAAAGACTTCAATGTTTGGGGCTCTTCAGTCTGGAAAAAAGGTGCCTGAGGGGGGATATGCTTGAGACTACAAAATCATGCACAGGAGGGATAGAGTCGATAGAGGGATGTTCTTTTCCCTCTCACAATACCAGAACCAGGGGATATCCACTGAAATTGATTGTTGGGAGAGTTAAAACAGATAAAAGGAAATACTTTTTTACTCAGCAGGTAACTAAGCTATGGAACTCCTTGCCACAGGAGATGGTGATGGCACCTGGCCTAGATGCCTTTAAAAGAGGATTGCACAGATTTCTGGAAGAAAAGTCCATCGTGGGCTATATGCCATGATGGGTTGTACAACCTTCTTACATTAATAGTAGGCTACTTCAGAATGCCAGATGCAAGGGAGTGGCAACAGGATGCAAGCATCTTGTTGTCTGTTGAGCTCCCTTTGGCACCTGGTGGGCCACTGTGAGATACAGGAAGCTGGACTACATGGGACTTTGGCATGATCCAGCAGGGCTCTTCTTATGTACTTATGTTATGTTCTTATAATGCTGCTCCATTTTCTAGCCATCAGCTGGGAAGGACGCTCTAAGCATTCACGTCTATGCCCTGCATCCTGCTGCACAGTCTTCTGGGACACCCTGGCATAGATGTGAATGCCCAGTGTCCCCCTGCCAGCCAATCAGCTGGAAAATAGAGTGGTTGTGCAACAGAACAATACACACAGCTCACAATAGGGAAGGCTTTCCCCGGATGCCAGATCTGGCCCAAGGGCCATAGTTTGGAGGCCCCTGCCTTAGACCTCTGTCCTTGCTGTAACAAAAGTTAAGTTTATATAATTGAAACAATGATCCTGCTGACTTGAAAAATGTCTTCATTTTTTGTCCCATATTTTGTTTTCTCCTGCAGTGATTCCCAACCTTTTCAGCACCAGAATCTACTTTTTAAAACTATGCTATTGGGACCCATCTAGCTTAACAAGACCCACCTAAAAAAAAATTCACTTTACCAGCTGCTCAATGCTCCGTTTTTATCCTTTTTACTTTAGTGGGTGTGCCACCACCTTCTGGAGCATGCATTGAGCTCCATGTTCATTGGACTGGGACCATTCTGGTGGTATTGCAATCACCTACGTGTGAGTGCATGTGCTCCTCTGTTTCAGTTTCCATAGGGCTTAACACATTTTCCATGTTAGTTTCATGAGCCACCTCAAATTAGGTCCCAACCCACAGTTTGGGAACCACTAATCTAGTTTGTAAGTCTCTCAGTCAGGGACCTGTCAATGAGAGGACACAGAATGTGTAAAAAATATCACATACATTGATGGTGCTCTCTCTCTCTCTCTGTATACACACACACACACACACACACACACACACACACACACACACACACA